>QEWY01001804.1:948511-1001617 GCA_006503575.1 Baylisascaris schroederi
CCCCCCCCCCCCCCCCCCACTCTTGCATATGTCTATTTGCTTTTTATCTTCGGCTATCTGGCGGCACTATAGGATATATGAGTATGTGTATATTATTTGATGTTTTATAATTCACCTGCGTATCATTTCTGCTTTCCGCTTTTTTTGTGGTAGAATAGAAGTTTTTCTTCGAAATATTTGAAGTTAAGTTTGCTTTATGCTTTATGAACGAAAGGTTAATAATATTGTTATAAATGTTGTCTATTATCATTATTGTCTATCATAGCAGGAATGCACAATTGTGAAGTCGTTGAAAATGTTTGTGCGAAGGACCTAGTAGGAGAGTTGGGGGATTCTTCTTGATGTGTTGATATCATAAATGAGCTAACTCCGGAGCCTCTGACCACGTACGAGCAGCTTCCCCGTCCCATTCCACTTCCGCCTCCATTGTTCGTCCCCAGCTGCACTCGATTGCCACTTGGAAGAGCTGCTATACTGTTTTAGGAGCCATTTGGTTAAAAAAAGTCAATTCGTTGAATTTTTCATTATTTGTGGTAATTTTTATAGTTGCGTTAAATTTTTTGAGGAGTTAATTAACTGAAATGGATTGACGATTGCCTAAGGGCAAATAATATGACTGCAGTCAGCTAAAAGAATTTTTTCCATTAAATGACTTCTAAGAGCACAGGATGCTATTCGAGGGATGATTTTTACTCCTTTAAGTAATTGTTTGAGTTTGAATGAGGTTGGGGAATTGAATGAGATGAAAGTGAATCTAGATGGATGGCGGAAAGAACATGAAATATTCTATGAAACTTCAAGTGAAATGTTAAGTGTTGTTTCCTTGCCCTACCGTGTAATCTATAATAGAAGCCCAGGAGTTGTAATATGTACTGTAATCACAAGAATTTGGATCAGTGGAAGCAGAATTGATTATCTTGAAGTTAATGCTGCCTCACTTTGAAATCATATCCTTGAAAATGGAAGGGGCTATGGGCTTCTATTCAACGGAGGCTTTGTTCGACGTTATACGGTGATTTATAACGAGGAACCCTTCAGGAAGAAGGAGATACGGAATCGCAGGAGTCGGGTAGTGAAATATATTGTATAGAAGGAGGATGTGGGCAGATATTCGACGATATCGATACGTTTGAGGAGCATTACGAATTTGCACATCGACATGAATGTGCAATTTGTGGACTAAAGTTTGCCGATAATCATCGAATGGAAGTGCACTCAGAAGAGAAACACAGCTCGTTCTTCAGAGCTGAGCTCGAACTCAGACCTCAGGTTCCACACTTCTGCTGCTGGGATTCAAAATGTAAAAAAGTGTTTATGAATAGCTGTGAAAGGAATAAGCATTCGTTTGAAGAGCATCGAATTGGAGATGTGGAACTGAAGTTCGAGAAGAGAAAGATACCGATAAAAATAAAGCAACGTAGTCTAGATGCGGCAATGCACGATATTGAAATATCACCAAAGGATATGAGAAGACATACGACACCTCGTACGATCGTCTTCGGTGATGATCAGCAACAACAGCCAATGTTTGAAAATAAGTATTTGATAAAAGCATCATGTCATCGGAAACCGGCTGCAAATAACGATCATGAATGAGTCGCGAATAACGAGAAGAGGGGAGAATGTTGCTGATAAAGGGAAAGATGTAGAGTCCTTCCTTTCTCTCCCCCCCCCCCCCCCCCCCCCCCCCACCCCCCCCTTCCCCTCCCTCCCCACCACACCCTTTATCGACCACGGACCTGATTCTGCTATCTTTTTCGACCGAAGGCGAAGTGGATGTTAGGTTTAGGACGATGACACTCGTGCCATATTTTATACATTTGAATGATTCTCTGCGAGGGATGTATTTTTGAGCGTCAAAAAATAGGTATTTAAATGACTGTTTTTTGTTGCATCCTCTATGCGTTTTAGTCATTTTTTGGAGTGATAGAGACAAAGAAAACTATGGAGACAATGAAAGAGGGAGCATTTTGGTGGCAGCACAGAAGGGTGACTTATGGGAAAAACCATCCCCTTCTGCTACCTTCCAATCATCTGCCCATGGAAAAAGGTCGGTTGTGGCATTGAGCTTCCCTTGTATCTGTGGTGGAGTATATAGCAACCGTCATATGAGACGCAATAAGGGGGAGTGCAATGAGACGAGGAAAAAATTTCTTCCATAAGAGGTTAACTTCATTCTCCCATCTGGCCCGTCTCTTTCCTATGCCTATGTAAATTTTGCTGTCGTTAATTTTGATTTTCGATTGCTTTTCGATAAGGCGTACAAGTTCTTTATTCTAGTTGTAGTTATTTAAAAGTTTTGTTATTTATATATTATTATCTAATTTGTTTAATTATGTAGTGTTTAGTGTAGCTATTCGTTGTGCATGAAATTGAATATATTTACTGTTTAAACGAGAATAATGGGAACACTTTAGAGTTAGAAAGAGTTTATGAATGGATGGAGAAGAACTCATGAAGAAGAGTAGGTGTTTGATATAAGGAAACTTTGGAATCGATGCAGTTGCAAAATAGTTTATGAATTTGAATCGTTTACGCATGTTGGATAGACAAAAATGTTATTCTTCACGTCAAAAGGCTTTCTTAAAGTGCACTGTGGTGTTATATTAATGATGTATGGCCAATATTTTTAGGTTCAAAAGAGGGGAAGGAGAGGAGGGGAGGTGGTAGAGGAAAAAAAGAGAGAATTTATGCTTTTCATAGATGAAAAGAATTTGGAAATACATAGTTTTGTGAAACGTCGCTATCTGGAGGGGGGTGGGGGGGGGGGGGGGGGTTTCTTCGTAGAAATATTTCTTATCTCGTTGGATTAAACTATGATTGGCAAGCCGTCTAGTGATTTCTTGACTAGCATTTACTATATAAACCAATCGAGTAAAATTGTGATTGTCGGTTATTTTTTATTACCGAAATTACGATTGCAGGTTATTTTTTTTACCGCTCTCTCGGTTATATAACTTCCATCTAGGGAGTGCTATTTCGAATTCATATTATTTTGCGCTGTTGATAACATAATGAGTTGCAGTGTTGCGTTTGTGAAACCTGTTTCATCGAATAAACCATTCTTGGATCCTAGCGAAAGGCTGGTACTCATACATTTGAAGCATTTATCTTTTGTGCCCCCTCCCCCCCTCTCCACCGCCTTCTCTCCCTCCTCTTTTCCTTCCCCTTTCCCCCTTTCACGATCCGGAAGGTTTTTTGAGGTAATGGGATATTGCCGTTCGGTTGATTCGCGTTCCTTTATTTGTCTACTGATTATGAATATTTAAAAAATTTTAATAATGGAATTATAAATTCAATAGGATTGTAAACTTTTAACTGTAATATTTATGGTTTATTTATCATTTAATAGTATCTGCCATCCAGGGGCGTTTATCATTTATCAATCCTTATCATTTATCAGCCGTCAAATGAGTGATATACTAGTAAAAGCTTTAGACGAGTTCACATATTAAGGTAGTGGAGGCTTTGATGCTTATGAAAGTTTTAGTGCTTTCTTGTAATCTTTGTTTTTCAGAGGCATTTTTTAAAATATTTCATCGGTAGTGGTGGAAGAATTTGAGGCATCCTTGATGTCGGATTACTGAGGTTATGGTACTTCGTATCCCCCCTTCCCTACCCATACACCTACCCCTGCCCCTACCCTACCCCTGCCCCTACCCCCTTCTTCCTGCCCCTCGCTTCCTCCACCACCTTTTTGCCTGAATTAATCCTAGATGCCTATGCCAAATAACTTTCTGTTACATAGCATTTTAGCGGTCACAAAGTGAACTGAAATACAACACGAGTTAATGCTTTCATCATATAAATTTGGTAGTTTGTGCTTTATTTATGTGCCTAATAGAGAAGTTAATCCAATGTTTAGGAAGCATGGATCTAGATTTTTGTTGACCATTATATGTGTCAATGATGTTAGAGGGGATGATATGGGCCGAGATTGGTGATATGCCAGAATGGAGACGTTTAAGAGTGGGCAGGACTTGGATGATTTGCTGGATATAGATATGTTCCGTGACAATGGACCAACTTATTCAATGCGTCATAAATTTGTTTTCTATCGATAAAAAATATGAGTTAAATTATCTATTTCCTGCACAGATTGGAATTCGAAATTGAGAATCTCTTTGGTTGAAATGAAATCGGGAATAAATGAATAAATAAATTTTCCCCAACTATTATCAGTTGATAGTGAGTTGAATTTGTGTAATATTTTCCTCCATTTTCACCGCAAACAACTTTGGTATTTTATAATTTTCCATTCAATAACGTTATTGATTGATTGTCGAACGGATCGGGTGCGTCACTTGTTCGGAGATAGATGTGGGCATTTGCTTTTCCGAGGGTAATAAAAAAATTCATTTCCTCGAAGAGATGAGAAAAATTCAATTTCTAAAAGATAATGGGAATTCCCTTCAGCGATGTTTAGATGAATTTGTAAATTAAACGTTGTTAGCATCTGACATGAAATAGAAATTCCATTTTATTTCTCTTTTTGTTTTTATTGTTAAATGTTTCTTTCACAAACGAAATAAGGAACACTCAAAATATAAAACTAGAAAAGAGGAGTAAAGCACATGATCACGGTGATCAAAAAAAAGAAAAAATCGAAGTCAATTATCAAAAACTCAAAGATTTCCCCAGAGGTTGAAGTGTTTAGCAAATTAGTGAACGCAGAGGTAGTAAGCGCTAAGACGATATCAGCAGTAATTTATTCTATTATCTGAAAAGTCGAAAAAGGAAAGAATTAGAAATAAATTCAAGATTGAGATTTGTGGAAATAATTACAAGCTGTGAGCTTGTTTGGAGTTGAATAAATATTGAAATTTTTTATAACGCCCTAACGTCCTTCTGAATTTTTTTTCGATACCCTCTATCTTCACTAAAAGTCCTGCTTGTTGGCTTGAAAGTAATGATTCCGGAAATGCCTGTGCTAAGGTACTATATTCAGCATCTCTGAAGCATACATGAGTAACGGCTCTCATTGGTTCGAAAAAGGGAAGAGTTTCATTCATAATTGTAAACTTTTTACAAGTGTAGACCTGAAATAGGTAACAACAAATAGAAATCCAAATTTCGGAGTGCGTGGGTAACCACAAATAGAGATCCAAATTTCGGAGTACGTGGGGGGGGTGCTCCCTTCATTCATGAACCATCAACTGTCATGGAAATATTTTAATTGTCCATAATTTGCATATTAATGTTCATTGATCACTTATGTGAGAAGTCATTTAATATGAAATGTTCAACGATAGACGTGCAACTTAACAATTACAGTTGATTTTAATATAGATAGGTTTGCAATGATAGCTGGGTGGCAATAAAAACGTCATATATGATGGCATCGATGCATAAATTAATCACTGATGTTTCAGGCAGCTAATTTATTCAAAATTTCAAAGCTATGGAAAGAGGCTGGTGATGCATTTGTACGCTCTGCAGAGATACATGCGGCAAGCAGTGATGGTCGACATGATACTGCTTCAAATTATGCAGAAGCGGCAAATTGCTATCGCAAAGTTAACCCACAGGTTTTTTTTTTTTGATCTACCTAGTAGGCATGAAATTTGGTTGCCAAATTTTTGTTGGGCTAGATAAAGGGAAGGGGAGTTGAAGAGTTGAGGGATACACATTTTTAAAGGTAGAATTTAAGCTGGGAATTTGGTGGTATTTTGTATATAAATGGATGTTAGTAGATGTTAGAGAAATGAAATATATATGCAATGCTTGCTAGTAAAAGTGGGAAAATTTTTTTCAACGGTCTGCTAAGGTTATCCCATTTCATAATCAGTAATCAATCGATTAATTAGAGACTAGTTGTCGTTTTAAACAATTAAATGCAATACTTTGTCAGTCTCATGGGGTGCTATTCGAAATCGAAAACACCATAGGTGGTCCTTGAGTAAAGTTTTTGATTGTTACTAATTTTTGTTTCAGCTAGCTGTTGATTGTCTTATGAAGACGGCTGAAATCTACACCGATATGGGTCGTTTTAATATGGCAGCAAAAAACCATTGCACTATTGCTGAGCTATACGAAAATGAATGCCCCGATATGGCCCAATGTATTGCACATTATCAGGTTGGTTTCTTGAATTCGTTTGGATTGGGTGGGAGAGGGGGGAGGGGAGGGGGCATGGGCGGAGCATTGAAAATGCGGATTTACTGAAATGTACCATATGGTATGAGTTGCAACGCATGTGGTTTTTTCAGAACCGTCCAGTTGGTATAAGCTCATATCTTTGGACGTTTATATAGACATAGCATTGGAAAGAAAGTGAGAAGATTCCAAGAAAAGGAAAGTATAGGAATGTCACGTTTAAAAAAACTAGAAGATGGAAATTAGACAGTTGGCCAACGATCATATTTTTTAAATGTAGATTTTATTCGAAAAAATAGTGAATAATTTGATGCCCTATCTATGTGGATGAGGATTTATACAGAGTTGATGGCGTGGCATGTAACTAACTTTTATTTTTTATGCTCTAGTAAATAAATTTATATTGGTAGATAATTTATGAAAAGCACCATTGATTATCGTCTTAAGGGATGGGTGGAATTGTTTGTGATGCCGATTGCTTCGATGATATATCTTTGTTCTCCTTTTTTTTCGATTGTTTCCATCAGTCGACATTTTGAATTGCTCTTTTTTTTTATGTTGACGGTTTCAGTTAGAAAATGCAAAGCATTGAAATCTCTAAAGAAAAGCGTATGCGGCTGAAATTATTGCGAAAGAGAATAGAAAAAGTAATAAAAATGTTGCAACACGTTATTTGCTTTGGAAGGAAATCTATAGCGCCGTTCTATCGATTAAAAAAAAAGAAGGCACAATGCTCTAACAAATATCAGTGGAAGGCATAGAGTCCTTCCAATTGTGAATGCACACGCATCATATTGATGCATGTGCATTCAAAAAAAAGATGGCGTAGAAAGTGAATTGCAAAATGGAAGGCACATTCGTTTTACAAGTTTTGAGAAGGAAGGTGACCTATTAGATCGATTGAATCGACTCATTATTCCGTCAATTGAAGTGGAATACAGCATGAGGAAGATTCATTTTTATCATATTTGAAGAGCACACATGTGAGAAGCGATGTATTACGTTCTTCGGCAATACGTAGATTCTAATAATTTTAAAATCGAAATGCCTTGCGGTGCTTAAATTTTTTCTTAGGCGAGAGGAGGGAGGAGGCTGCTTGGATGATAATAAATTCTTTCGATTGCTTTAAAATAGTGATTCTGAAAATGTATTGGAGTGGAGTCATAACTGACTATCCTTTTTGAGAACTAATCATGAAGAAGTTTTGAGAAGAATGAAAGAATAATTGAATATTCTCGGAGATGTTGGTTTATCGTCCATTTTTCTGTGTGCATCGGAATGGTAATGCATGGTGAAATTCATTTGTTATTTAGAGATGTCAATCGTTTTAATACGTCTTTTCGGATCAGATAAGAGGGGCAACAGTTAGGAGGGTCAAAGATGAAATCTTTAGAAAAATGTTTCGCGCATATCAGTGAATATTCATTGGCTGCTTTTATGTTCTGGAGAGATTCTATAAAATGGTTTTTTTTCTCTCTCTCTCTATTTGAAATATGTTATCATCGTCAGGGGAATGGAGAAATGCAATTGGGTAGCGATTTGATGTTGGGAAAGCTCCCTCAAAAGTGACATGTGTTGCTTATTTGGTTTTTTTTTATTTATTTCGTTGTCAAGTTTTATCGATGTAAGCGAGCAAAATGGGTGATGCGCTAAGCGCAATTTGTTGCGCAGTGTAAACTCATTCTGCTCGAATCGAACGCTTTAATGCAAGTGCTTTGTGGTTATCTCAATTTTGCCTGTCTTGGGTGGGCGATTGTTAGTGCTGAGAGGAGGCGTTTGTGTTAACTGGTGAATGATGTAATATCAAAGTTTTATAGCATTTGTGTTATTTATCGTTTCATTGGTTTATTTATTTATACTTTTGTCATTCATTATTTATTTATATTTTCTTGCCCATTGGTGTTATTAAATTTTAGTAAATCTTTTTATATGTTTTTATTGTTTCCGTTTTTCAGAAGGCGGCTGATTATTATAAAGGTGAAGAGAGCAAAAGTTCTGCGACGAAGTGTCTCATCAAGGTGGCACAGGTGAATGATAGAGAATTATTGTTTTATATGATGATAATATTATACGTAGCATTTTAGTTGCGGTTATCATCAAACAGTGTTGCATTTCAAACAAATGAAATAGACAGTCGGCTGGCACACTATTTTGTTGAAAATATCGAAGTTTCATTCATTGATTTTGGCAGTTTTTTTCAAACAAGATAAGCTGTTGTTCAAGTTGATATATGATCTGATTATGCGAATAATAAAAGTTTTTGGCTTCAATTGATGAGGTCTTGAGGGAAATGAAGGAAACATGCAAATTTTTTTCAGTAAATGTAAATATCGTGCATTTTCTCGATGAATAAAATGCAAATTCCTTGAACTATTTGTGAAATCTCCAAAAAGTTTTCCGTTGATTGCAATCGGAGGGTTTAATTTTGTAAGTTTTATACTTTGCTTAACTTCTTGCCGCAATAATTTCACATACGGATATTATTCGTCTTCTTTTTGAGGAATCGAACGAGTTACTATTAAGTATTTATGTGAATGAATGCATAGTTGGAGTCATATTCACTAATTTTTTGCAGCGAACCTTTTGTTGATATCTCTACAAGAGGAGTTGGGAGTTCTGACCGTGTGGTACTCTGTTTGTCGCTTGATTTATTTTATTTTATTTTAGTTATTTTATTTATTTTTTATTCTTTTGTTGAAATCATTCAGCAATTCCGACCTATTCCAGAAATTTTTTTGTTAGTTGGGTTAAATTTTCTAGTTATCAAGAGGGAGAAGACATCTGAAGGCAATTCTTTCCTATCATTACTGTCTTAATGGAAATATTTTTATAGTACGCGGCACAATTGGAACAATATCGAAAGGCGATTCAAGTTTTCGAGGAGATCGCAACGTGGGAGGCCGATCATCCAACACTGAAATATGCTGCCAAAAACCATTTTTTCCAAGCTCTTCTCTGTCATCTTTGTATTGATGTGGTAAGTTTATTTCCCGTTCTTTGGTTGTCGTTGAAATCCTCAACAAGGAAAACTCGTTAGAAGCGATAAGTGGATGAGTTCAATGAACGATATGGGTTAAATCCAATGGTAATCTAGATGGGAGATTAGCTTTAATTGTAGTGGAATCGGTTACCCGATCGAGATCGAGTTCATTTCGATGCCGTCGTGGCTTAGTATCATTCCTAGCCTCGATCGGGACCGGTCACATCGTTCGATAATTTGGTGCCAGGGATGACAAAATTTCCATCGAGCTCGAGATATTATTTTAAAGGTTACGTATTTCATCGTGAGTAGGTGGCAATGAATTGTGGAGTATTTAATAGTTTTGATTCAGATTATCCCACTTGTCCAGAGTGAAACTGCGATAATCGTAATTCACTGTAGTTCCATTTGAAGAAAATAAACTGAATTCGATTTGCATCTTTGACCGCCAATTGAAGTTAGTTAGTCATTAGCATCGCGTATTTCACTTTGATTGTATTGTGTATATACCATTATTTTGAGACATTCATATAGCTTAAGTTTATTTAACAACTTGCAACTTGCAATCTAAGTTCGTCAGTTAGAAATAAACTCGTTTAGATTGTAGAACCCCTAAATACGGAGTCATGTGATCTGAGTTTCAAAATATTTGCATATCTTAAATATATTTTATTGCTTAGGATTTAATGATGCTTTTATTTATATTCTCATATTAGATTAACTGTGATGAAGAGATATTCTTTTAATGTATATAAGGATAATCACTATTTACAGTTGGATACGCAGCACGCGTTGAAACGATATGAAGAAATTTCACCATCTTTCGTTGATACACGCGAATATAAACTTATTTGGTTGGTTTTTATTCTATTTCTTTTTGAAAGTTCTTTTTTTTTTTATAGATTCCGAGATCAATTTTTTTTTTTGCATATGACTTAAGCAGTTATTGTTTCTATGAATTTACTGAATTATTTACTTGCTTTTTTATTGGTTTTTTAGCATATTTGCGGAAATTTTTTTTTTGGGAAGGGGAGGGGGGAATTCAACTTAAATATCGCAAAGTTTCTTTGAAGGTTGCAAATGGGTGAGTAGTAGCGATGATATGCTTAGCCAAATGTTTAATGTAGCTTGTCGGCATGCAGATAGCTTGGATATGATCGTAGTATCTTGCTGGAGAAGGAGGAGGAAAGGGGAAAGTGAGGGGGAAGGTGTTGCAATATTATTTAGATATCAGGAGGTATTGCTTGAGTGCTATTGTTTTTAGCAGCGTATACTGGCTAAGAGGGCCACCTTGCAGAAATGCTCTCTTGAAACAACGCTCCGAGTTTTGCTTTTTTTGGAGGAGGGGGGGGGGGTATGATATAGTGCTATATTGTTTGCATAATTGCCTAATTATTCGATCAATTTGAGAGCACTCTTAATTAAAACTACTCAATCGTTATATATTATATCTCAATTTATGCATTGTTTTATCGATGATGGTATGTGAATGAATTGTATTTACAGTGATCTAATAGCATGTATCGAAGAACACAATCAAGATCATTTTACGGATACGGTAAAGGCTTATGACAAAATATCCCGATTGGATTCTTGGCATACGGCATTACTCGTGAAGATCAAACGTTCATGCGGCGAAGAAGAGGATGATCTCAAGTAAACTGTGGGAATGCATGGTGTTATAGCTGCTGCTTATTGCACTTATTATACTCTTCGTAGTTATTTCTCATCAAGTATAGTCTGGAAGTGTGGTAGTGGAGGGGGGGGGGTACATTAATTAGAATCAGGCTATTTATGAGATGAACTGTGTTCTGATTAGCTCCACCCATTTTATCGTTTCTGTCCCAATGGCAGCTTTCATTCCGGTTCACTGTGGAATTTGCTGAAAGTTATTTACGATCTCATTGCAGAGATAGTTGAATTCGTTTTTTTTTTTTTTTTAAATCATTCGAATAACAAATTTGAGAAGACGAGAAGGGAGGGGAAGAGGTGGACCAAACAAGATAGCATATCCGAAAGCGTTTCCGCCAGGAATTTTGGAGGGATGGTAAAAGAATGAGTAGGGTTATAAAACATGGATTGTATTTATGTGTATAAATTAGAAACACTGAACTTGTTTAGTAAAAATTTTTTTAACTGGGGAGGAGAATAAATGTCGTATTTCGATTCGCTTTGTGTTTATAGAGACTTTCGCAATTTTTAGTAAATCTTTTGCAAAATTGTTGTGAAAATTTCAAACGGAATTTTTTTTTCGTTGTTGTTGTGTGAGCGCTTTTTGCTTTCATCGATTAAGCATTATCGTAATTCACCGACAAATAAAGATATAACGATGCGTTTTTAATTATTTTTTTATGGTTTATATTTTCAGCTAATTTTTTTTTGCAGTTGTTATCTTCTTTTTTCTCTCTCATATAGTTTTGAAATATATTTTTTCTGTAATATTCTATATAATTTGCATAATTCTCGAATTATTTCTTTATTGGTAAAATGGAGGTGATTATGAAAAGGTACGATACGGTAATCGTAGATCCACATACAGTATTATAGTTCTGGATATTAGAGTTTATAAGTCGATAGTGATTTTACTACGTTTTCTCACTAAGAAGATGGCAAATTTTCTGCGAGAAAATCCACAAACACTTGAGATATTCTCTTCGTGTTTAGGTAAAACCTTTAAAAACAAACGACTAATAATTAAATGAAGAGGAAATAAAAAGGTGAGATGGGAATTCTCAACGATCTCACGATTGCCCTATTATAAATCTTCTCGTATTAATAGCAAGTGTATTAAAATATACTATTTCATGGGTTTTATTTTATTATTCACTTGCTTAAATTTTCTCTTATTTATGCATCATCATTCCCCGATGCTATCGAATATAATCGCTTTTTTAGAACGAAATAAAATTTTATTGTATGTTTGTTCCAATATGATTCTTTGCCTTCTTAGCGGCTCTTCATGATATCGTTTGAGAGGCAAATACGATGGTATCCAGACATTCACACTCCGAGAGTTTCTGGATGAATTGGGATAGACGGAAGGGAAGGTAGGGGAGTGGTGATTGTTCATCACAATTAATTTCGTCGTGATGGTCTTAGCGGTATATATGAATTTTTTTGCGAAATTCTATTCTTGTATGAAATGTTTTGCATGCTCGAGATGAAAGAGATAGATTTCTGAAGGAGGAAAGTTAAATTCGAAATTCTTTGGAGTTTCCCAAATGGGGAACTATCACTCTAGAGATTTTCCAATTGTATCTGCAGCGATTCTAAAAGTCGTAAACGGTGGGAAAAAGGTTGGACAATGATCAGCCATAATGGAATATTACAATTAAAAAAATTACTTTTATTGTTTAATAAACCGTCATATGTTCGAATGCTAGCTTCATTGCTTAGTGAAGAAAATTTATATTAGGTTTTGTTCGATTTGATTTGGTCAGCAGCTTGACCGAAGACTATTACGTGCTTCACGACTTCTATAATGAGCTATATATAATTTCCATCTTGAGTTTTTTCCTTACTTACTGATCGTTCTGTTTCATCCAGCCGGTCAAACGAATATTGCTATCTACCGTTCATTTTCAATAATTTTGTTGTTTCATTAATTCCCTAAATAATTTATTCCCACTTAATTTTCTCGCCAATAAACAAATCATGTTTTTTTTTTCGATGAAAAAAGCAAATCCACTATGAGCTAAGGGCGGCCATATTTTAATACGCCGAGTAGTATGTGGAAGTATGGAGTGGCGTTGATTTCTTCACCCTCTCCTCGATTGAACGGTCGCATGGCTTTTATAGTGTCGTTTAAATCGGTCGTTCTCATTCACATCCGTTAGTTATCTCGATAGGGATTTTATTGGTTAAAGGTTGTCGGAATGTGTTGTAGCAGCGTTTGGAACGTTAGTCAAAGTGTTTTGATTTTGCTGCTGTTATGGATTTGTCGATCGAAGATTACTTCGACATTATATGACCCCCCAAGTAGGTTTGTTTCGACGACCAATGATTTATACTTGTAACATCATTTCAGTGTGCGATGCTTGAAGATTTATCACAGGTGGTCGTCACGTCAACTCCACAAAGCACAGAAGCAGATGTTGAATGGTGGAAAGCTAAATATACCAAGTATGTTTAACTGACACAATCTTCTGGGAACGATACCGAATGCCTTATTGCACTAGTGGCCTTGTACATAGAGTGAGAAAAGTATTATAGATTTTAGTTACTGCGCACCTATGTGGGCATTGATATTGTTCAAATGTTGAAATATATGCTCATACTTCAGGGAAATAAAATTTCAAATATTTATAATTTTCAATTCTAACGTTGATGCACTAAGATATCTATCAGTAGCGGGTATTGGTGGCGTTTTTATCGATTGTTATATCCGTTTTTTCTATCAGAATATAGGAAATCGAGTATTCAAAAGTAGTTGCATTCAGAAAGGATCGGATTGAAAGTTGTAAATTCAATTGGCTTTTCTTCATAAACCGCTCAATATGCTCTACACGTTCCCATTGCAGGTTAGAAGAGCAGTTTATAATATTGAAAAGGCGTAATGAGGATCTCGAAGAACGGATGTTGAATTTAGTCGAAAAGATTGAAAGTGATAAGGTTCTACTTTCCGAAGAAATCGATCATCTTTCGAGGTAATCATTCAGATTTTTTTTTCTATTTTTAATCTTTAGTTCTTCAATCATATAAAACACAAAATTTGAGACGAAATTTTATATTATGATGGGAATTTCATTTCATTATTTATAAAAGCATAACTATTCTGCTAGTAATATTAATTCGAATCAATGGCATGAACAATAGTGGATTTTAACGATTATATACTAGTTATTTATCTGCGTAAAGGTCACGGATATGAGCTTATCGCTTGTGTCTCCCTCATAACATCTCAAAACGGACAGTTAGGTGATAAGATAGGGAAGTGTTCATCTCAATGAACCTCAGCAATCCATCTCTTAATTAAGAGGCATTTTCAGGCTCGTTACAAGAAAGATTGTGTTTTGGCGGTACATCTCTTGCATTGTCAACCGTCACATTATATTCAAACCAAGAATGCACCTGAGGGTCTTTTTAAAGAGGAGCAAAAACCACAACAGGTTTCAATTTAATTTCATTATCCAACTATACAATTGAGCTGAAAATTAATTGTAGTATAAGTGTTAGTGATTATAACGACAGCAATATTGGGAAAGCGTTCCATATTCTTGAGTTTCACAGATCTTTTTCTGCTCTTTTTGCAAAGGTTTGCAGCTAAATAAAAGAGATAGTATTCTATATTACCATTGGTTGTAGTTTTTCATATGTTCATATGGAGCGATTTTTTTTTATAAATTTGATGATTATTTATATGGATGATTGAAGATTTTATTATTGTAATTAAATTTGATTGCTATGAGATGCTAATTCCTAAATAAACCTGGAAATGCAAAAAAAGTAACCGCGAATGGCATAATTTTTAATAAGCTCGGGTATTTTCAGTCAAGGCATCAAACCATTTTTTTTAAATGATTTAAATCAGCGATGAAATTGAAAATTGTTATGTTATGAAAGGATGAAAGGATATCATGGGCTTAAAATAACTTCTTTAAAGAACGCTTCAATGGTTCGTGGAATGGCGACTTTCCCACCGATGGCTATTTATCTGCCGGAAGCTGAGGAGCTCGAACAACAACCTGAAGACCCTTCACCAATAGTGAAAGCTCTCAGCACTGGAACCGATGGGGTTGGAACTTTATAATTTCGGTGCTGTTGCTGAATAATGAGCTTCAATCTTAAAATGGCAAATAGTAATGGTAAAGTTCAAGCATAGCGAGTCATTAGAAAGGATGGGACAAAGAATGACCTGAGGGGTTGAAGAGTGAGGGAGTTGGTCTCACCTTCATTTGGTAAAGTTTAGTACCTAAAATTTGGTAAAGTATGATGTCGAAATCATATATTGTATTGAACCCATCTATAGATCAGTTACATCTGTAGCACTTTTATTATTTATTTATTTATTTATTTATTTATTATTTATATAATTTTTGATTTTATGGTTCATTTTTATATTTAGATAGACTTATACGATTGAAAAGTAATAGCTTCGTCGATGATAGATTATAAAATCAAAGGTTTTATTACTTTCAATTAAACTTTACAAGGACTCCAACTTTATTTTTGTGGAAATATTTGCCAATTTTAGTTGTATTATTGTAGCGATCATTCATATTGCTTGATGTTTTTTTTTGTTTGTTTGTTGTTTTTTTTATAGGAAATTTCAACAGTGAAAAGTTCATCGAGTTTCACATCTGAATTCTTGCAAAAAATTGATGCGGATGAGGATTATTGGTATGCGAATTGTTTATTTAAATCTTTCATTGTAATTTATAACGATTGTTTTTCGCTTAAAATTAAGCGATTTTAACTAAGAAAAGAATATATATTTTGATTAGTAATTGCTAACCAAATGCTATATATAATTCAATAATCATTGAGAAAATCACATATATAATAACTCATTTTATATTGCACATAGCCGCTAATAACTCTCGATATCAATATATCTAATTATATAGATAATCGTTGTTCTCAATGAATAATTTTGTTTTAATGCAATGATAGTATCAGTCAATATGCTTCAGAATATAGTATAATAGAAAATGTTGATGAGCTGTTTCCACTAAGCGTTGATTTCTTCTTTTCGCGATGTCTTCATCGAATTTTTTTCTTTCAAATTTTGAGAAATGAGGAATATTTTCTTTACTATAGATCCTCACGAATAAAAATAAGCAGCTTATAAGTTCTGGTCATAAAATCGGTGTCTTATAGTAGTTAGATTTCATCGAAGTTATTGAATTCTATACATTTCATGTGCTAATATAGTTAAATCGATGAAAACGCAATAAAAAGGAGAACATTTCAGTTGCGTTGAATTGCGAAAATGTACGAAATGCGCAACAATCGTAACAGCAATGTCACGTACAACGCAAACACCTCTACCTCAACCGCCAAGAGTGAAGATCGTCGATGAACCACCAAGGATGTTCACGTTGGATGAACGATCGGGAGAGGAAATTGTTTGAAGATATAAGTTAGCAATCTGATTCCTTTCATATTTCATGATTTTATTATTTTCTTACATTTCTATAGATATTTTAAAGTGTCACAAAATCGTTGATTGGTAACATCGAACGGTCTTCTCGAATAACGATCGTTGTATATTCATTCCATCTGAGTTTCCTCTTTTTTTGATCACTACGAAATATCGCAGCGAAAGATGGTTTTTAAATAGTTAAAGAGTCATTCGGAGTGTTTAAAAAATAATAAAGGGTGGTTTTTAAAAAACCTCATACAGAGCTATATCGAAAATAGTGCTGCATTTCGCACCTCGCAGTACCACTTGGAGTGCGAACATCTCGACTCTATCACTTTATTTTTCTATGTATGCTGATTAAAAGTTCATATGCTTAAGTTAGTTTTTTTTTAATATTAGTTGTTCATATAGGTAGTCACCGTGATTCTTATATGTTTGCGGATATACACTTCTAAATGCTATCGTAATTTCATCACACTGAATGACAGGGTGGAAATCTTGAGATTTCAGAATCGCAGTGGTACCTATAAAACAGATTTTACCCATGTTCCTTTCCCGGATTATCCAAATCTTACCAAATCCAGTATATATGATATTGGTGAATATGCAGATATCATTTCGACGATTCATTATCACTTATTCTGTAGGTTAGTTTACTGCATGTATTCACGTTATCTTTTCACTAGTTTTATTTAGAGTTTTAGCCGTGTACAGTGGATTCAAATTTACGATATTGCTGCGGTTCGTTTTAGCGTTGTTATATAGGCGCAATGGAAGGAGGGTTATATCGGTGATGGTAACATGTTAGTGAACTATATTTCACTTTGATCGTACTGAACGCCGTTTGGGAAGAGGGGGAGGGGGATTAAACACATTTACAGCAGCTTCTTTGTGAAGAAACGGCTGTGAATGGTGCTGCATTCATATCTGATATTTGAATGAGCATTGTAGATTCAAACGTGATAGGGGAAGAGACATACATAATATTAATAATTAGTGCCTTGCGCTGAGTTGTTCAAATAAAAGAACGTCTCAAATATTTGCGTACATTTTTTTTTTTTGGATATTTAGGGGTTCTGAATGGGTCTTGCGAGGTAGAAAGGTCATGCCGAAATGTCAAAAAAGTTGACATTTTGAAGGATAGATGGAATGTTTAGTAAACATAGGAAGTAGGAACATTTTTCTTTATTTCCTTGAAGAAAGGAAGAAATGTTCAGAAAAAAGATCATCGAGACTTAAAGGATTTCGTCCTTGGGCCCAGGAGGAAGAAAGTAAGAATGGGTCTGCTGCAACCAGCTTCCCTTCTCTCCCCCCTTCCCATCTTTTCCCGTCAAAATGCGATCAGTGATCGATAAATTTAGACAAATGTCTTTCTGGCTTAGACTTTCCTCTTTCCAATCTACATTAACTGTTTATTTTATTTCGTTTTGTTTCGAATCTTATGTGATGTTTTCACATGCAGCTTGATATATATGTGCTTTAAATAGAAGCAATACTGCTTCTTAGTTTTATGGTTGTTTCCCTTATTTGTTGGCTCTTTTCGATATGTTCGTTTATGGACCATCCAACTAGAACTGTTACAGAGCTATTCCAACAGTACATAAAACAGTTCATTCAAGAGCCTATCGGCATTGAAATCACAAATTGGACGACGAGGTGATGTACTGATATGGAATAGTGATTATTCCATCTGGTTTGCCCTGTGATAAGGAAAAGAACACTCCTACTATAAAACATCAATAAGAATATAATTGACCACCCACTCCAGTTCATATATTTCCCAGGCATTCACTTCCCTACAGATGAACAATTAATCAGCAGGTTTCGTTAGGGTGGTGTGGTGTGAGGAGAGGATTTTTCATCTGAGGGGAGGGTATGGAGTGGGGTGTGTCCAATAAGGGAACGATTTATTGGAATGGAAGTCTTGATGATAAAGTCAAGGAGAAAATATCGATGAAGTGCTCGACAGGGAATGATCCCGACAAAGCGGAGATTCTGGCGAAAGGTGGGGGGAAAAAATTAGGGGAATTCCCCGATAGGTAACCCAGTGAGGAGCAGTTTGTTTCATGGAACAACTCGGTATCAACCTTCAGTACTATTGTAACCAGAGTGGTACCGCCAGTATTAGTGCCATTATTAGGAGTATTGGTTATTACAAGCTGTGCCAGTGCTACCAATAATGTTTCTATCTTTATTGAGAGCGTTCTTGTCACGATTTATTGTCTACAGTCGTTATATATATATATATATATATGTGTATACATCAGATTATCAGTCATCCAAGAAGTTAAGCTCGTTAACAGGATCCGTCTCCCTATCGATGCGTTCCCGTTTACGAGCATTCGATTCTTCATCGGAATCACTGCGTGAACCGTCCCGTTTGTTCCTCTTCTTCGTTATAACACGTCGTTCTGGTGGCTTCAAAAGAAAAGTGAACTTGACGATTCAATTATCTTCCTAGACGATTACGATAGTAAAAGACAACACATACCGTAAATGCTGTTTCTTTTCCTTCGAAACGTCGAACGTTTGACATTTTGCAATGACTCCATAGTTCACGAAGTTTAGATGCAGTTACTCGAACTAATAAATTTACGCATCGTGAATCAGTCTCTGAAAATGAACGATTCTTTCTGTAGTACTGCTAAATTCACCATTTTCTTGTATATACATTGTGTGGGAAAGGGTTTTTTAGTCGACGTCAAAGTTAACATTGTACATTAAAAACGTCCAGAACAACGATTCCCCAAGGATACAAATATTCGGAAAAAATGTTCCTGAGAATCTGGTCGTGTACGGTGAGATTTTAGGTCTATCCGGTCATCCGCTAAGAAGTCGGGGTGTTTCTATTAGGTCTATCCGGTCATCCGCTAAGAAGTCGGGGTGTTTCTATTAGGTCTATCCAGTCATCCGCTAAGAAGTCGGGGTGTTTCTATTAGGTCTATCCAGTCATCCGCTAAGAAGTCGGGGTGTTTCTATTAGGTCTATCCAGTCATCCGCTAAGAAGTCGGGGTGTTTCTATTAGGTCTATCCAGTCATCCGCTAAGAAGTCGGGGTGTTTCTATTAGGTCTATCCAGTCATCCGCTAAGAAGTCGGGGTGTTTCTATTAGGTCTATCCAGTCATCCGCTAAGAAGTCGGGGTGTTTCTATTAGGTCTATCCAGTCATCCGCTAAGAAGTCGGGGTGTTTCTATTAGGTCTATCCAGTCATCCGCTAAGAAGTCGGGGTGTTTCTATTAGGTCTATCCAGTCATCCGCTAAGAAGTCGGGGTGTTTCTATTAGGTCTATCCAGTCATCCGCTAAGAAGTCGGGGTGTTTCTATTAGGTCTATCCAGTCATCCGTTAAGAAGTCGGGGTGTTTCTATCTCATCAAACTCAATCTACCATCATCAACGATTTATAAACTAAACAAATAAATTTCACCAACGATATAAACAAAATAAAATATACAAAACTATAAGGATGAATGAATGAATGGACACATAAACTGTTACAATAAGAATAGATACCAATGAATCCCACTTGCCCACAAAGAAGTTCGACCGCTCGTCGCAATAACATCGCGACCGTTTCTTCGGAAAGTTGCTCATTGCCATCCAACCTACAGCGACGAGTAAGAAGTTAGCAATATTATTCTGCTACTGCTAGCACTATCCAGTATATGCATTTTCATCTATAAATCCACTACAATTATTAATTTTATTTAAAAATATTTAGAAATACAATATGCGTATATGCGAGTGGAAAAACTCTTCAATGAAAATGAACAATCTAAATAAAATAAAAGTACAGTAGATTTCTACTGACGAAACATATCTATCAGATCGTAAACGAATGTGGACAGGGGTCGCATTCCTCTAAGAAGACAAACATTAGCAATAGTTTCCTTCAAGTAAAATAGTATCTTGACAGATCGATGACTCTATAAAAAGAGTCTTAGAGATGGATTTCTGAACACATTTATTATGTCACGCTGTCAGAAAATTCGATCGATAATTAACGAAACAAATCGTCTTTCTTCAAATCTCAGTGAAATTTTTCAAGTCACAAACCATTTATGAAATATTCATCTAAAAAAAAAAGAACTAACAATGGACTGAGTAGAGTTGGTCGTGACGATGCACATTCAGGAACAGGTCCTATTCTAGCAGCGGTCATTCCCGGCTCCGACAACATTCGACGATATCGCAAAAGTGCTAATGTATGTACGACAATCGGATCATATTCAATCCTATAAAAAAACTTCATTCAACACCATAATTAAGGTTTTGGATAGACATTACTTTAGTTCAAATAAGGTGCTCATCGAAAAGTCTGAAAATTGTAACTTCTGCAAGCCTCACTCGTTTCCCTTTTCGAAGCTAATATTCCAATTTTCAATCGAAGAAAATAGTGCACGTTTTTAAACACTATGAACGTATTTATATGAGGGTAAAATATTGGTTGTTAAAGGATATCATCACACCTTCAAAAATACCGAAATGATGGTTTATTTGTCGATTGCTTATAGAGTGGCCCCTTTGAGAGCAAAGAAATAAGGTAGTGAACAACAAGGTGGCACCCTTTTGTCTAGAAATAACTTTCAAAAACGAAAGGTGCTTCATTAAAAAAGAAAACTATTTCTAACTCACACTACCTGCAACAAATTAGTTCACATTAACTAGTCTTTAATGACGAATAAAAAGTCTGTCTGCAGATGTGGATGAACCCATAATCTCTCGCTTTCCAAGCAAATGCACTACCGTTAAGCTAGAGTGAATTTCGTTAATTTTAAAACTACTTGTAGAGAAAACTTTTGTCGTAATCCACATTGCTTAGTGGAAAAA
This sequence comes from Baylisascaris schroederi, assembly GCA_006503575.1. Lineage (NCBI taxonomy): Eukaryota > Metazoa > Nematoda > Chromadorea > Rhabditida > Ascarididae > Baylisascaris > Baylisascaris schroederi. The sequence continues at coordinate 969,499 of QEWY01001804.1, forward strand.
AGTACCCCTATCAACAACACTGGATTGATGATGGAATATGTGGCATTCATGAAAGGTATGCACGTAGGTGTGCCTACTTCAACGTTAGTACTACATATTTACGTCGTTTACTTTTTCTTTCCTCCCGTATTCGATGAAACTCGATGCATTCATTTTCTTTCAGCATTTAACCTTCAGAAATCAATCAATTTTTATACTTTAGAAGGCAATCCCTAAACAATCATCATTTCTACTTGAGTTAAGAACATAACTTTCAAACGAACTGCTTAAAAATAGAAGCAACTAACGTCATTGTTTTGGGTTCAGGTGGCGGTGGTAATATAGCTGCCATCTCATCACTTCTATGCAGGACGAACTCTTCTGAAAAGTTGCTCTCTGAGACTGCATTTCCAAACACAGTCAACGTAACGACGAGACAACATAAAATTCCATATATAATTGTATGATTAATTGTTTCACCTAATTTGACGGAACACTATATAGTTGGACCAGTTGAGCAAGTGTGACGGATCCATTTCTGACCAATAACCTAGGATTTAAGCTTATGCTCAGCTTTAATTAAATCAACTGGTGAAATTTCTTATCGCTGGTGGTCTATCTCCTGGCCGATGAAACAATTGTAAGTGAAAACTAGTGCGGCTGAATATCGCATCGGAAAGTCAGCCACATAACTGCATCCTGTAGCCACAGTGAGCCACTCAACTAAGCTCTAATTGCCCTTCCTCTTGTCATGGTTAGTGATGACACACAATTCCCTTCCTAAATCCAACTGCATTATAACATACAGATCTCAAAACAAGAGGACTTACGTTGTGATGACGGAAGAGGTGGTCGGACCCTGTCACGTGGTAGTTCGGATTCCTCACCGAAATATTTTGAAGTCACTGGCGTTCCACTGCTAGTCTCCTCCTTCGCCGATGTGCCACCTCCAGCGTTTTGTGTACGTCGCCTTCTTGGTGAACGTTTTGACGACGACTTTTGCGATACCATCTCTTCAAAAGAACATAGAAATTTCCAAAATATACCATTTGTTCATCGTACTGAATTTCTTTCATAACATAGTAGCACAAAGGGGAAGGGTAGAAAAACCTTTCATCCTCCCGGATACAAGTGAAGGGATACTTTTTTGAAAAAAAATAAATAAATAAATAAAGAGATGAAAACACCTCAGAAAATTAGCGAGTGAAGGGATCGAAAATTAATAAAACATAAGCGGATACTCATAAAAGGAAACCATTAATAACGATATCCACTAAAGTAATGCAGTTATAATCTATGCTCCAAATTCATAAAATGCACCTACTGTTGCAATGCCTTGAACACTTCATAGGAAGAAATCACCGGAAGTTGTAATATAAATCGCGATCAGCGGATGCCTTTTTTTTGCTTACCCCAGTGGTAATAGCGCCCTAATTTCGCATAGCCACTAATTTATTCGTCAACGGTATTGCTTGCCTTGTTTACTGCTGCAAACTAATTAATATTATTTTTGAGCATTTCAAATGCAACTTCATATGAACAAAATTTGTTTCAGTGTTTCAATTGATAACTATTTATATGGCCGAAATAACCTCACAATTCAAAATATGCATCTTTTAGAGGTTTTGTGGTTTATTGCTATCATGTCTAACAATATCTGAATTGTTTACATCCCTCGGAATCGATCGATTATATATGATTTGACAAGCAAATATTTATTAAAACTTGCTAACTTGTTGAAACAATCCAATGTAAGCGTGAAAAATGCTCTGTACTTGCAACATAGACCAAACAATAATTCTATGAAAATTTCTTGTAAAATATTTAATACGATGAAATTATTCACTTGATGGCAAATAAATACCACAACCTGCACAAAAAAAAAACAAACAAACAAAACAACAGATACCGAGGAAATAGATATTCCCCATAAATTTGCTAGTACTCAGCTGGCTTCCTGTTGGAATGAGCTATCGAAATGATATAGAGGAGGCTTCGTAAGCACGTTAAACAAGACAATGATCTAAGGTGGCCATTTTTCGTGATGATGTACCCCTACTTTGTGAACAACGAAGTTAGACTTAATGGAGGACAATTTTGTGCACACTTTGGTGGAGACTTTTTAAAGAATGATGGTTCAAAGAGGATAAAATTAAATAATACGGCTTTTTGAAGGAGGAATTGGTGCTGCAGGATATCAGCTCTTCAGAACGACAAATTATCACTGTTATCGAAGGGTAACGAAATAGCAAGGTGATAGCTTATCAATAACAATGTAACAGTCTAACATATCAGCATCAGTATACGAGGACGACGGCATCAATACTACAGCTGCATAAAGAACCTCAGAAAAAATCCCCTCAAGAACTAAACAACAGCCGGAAAAAAAGCACTCTCAATTAATGTTCTTACTCGGGGTCTTTCCCTCCCCTCTTCGGTCCTCCCCTCCCCTCTTCCCCATCTAATTTGCCACACATGACACTCGTTCACCGTTTGTAAGTGTAAAAAGCACTGTACATTAAATGAATGCAACAATCTTTAACGTCTCCCAATTGCTCAACACCCCCTGAAGTTACACAACAATTTCCCCTCCCATCCACCTTCCCCTCCAAAAAAAAAAGAAAAAAAGAACGACATGAAGCAAGTGAGTGAGTGAGGCATACAATTCAAGACTTGAATCAATATCCAACACATCGATTAAACAAGTTTGCCTAAAATCCCCTACAGGCTCAATCCCGCTTTATCCTTTATAAATTCCTTTTTGCTTATTTCGGTGAAGGAATCCTTCTTCAAATTTCTTCTCAAATACTCTGCAGAGCTAGCTCCACAAGAAAATTCTTGACACTAACTAAAAATTAATTTTTTTTTTGAAATTTCCGGAAAAAAGTCATCGACGGAAGAATGACGAAAGTAAAAATATTTTAGAAACACAACTGACAGAAATACATAACAAAAAAGTCAATACAGGCCTCTTGATGAGGTATGGATGCCAGTAATATAAAACAATTTCGATCCCAAATAAACTTAAACACTTCATCAGTGTGAGTTCTTTCAACAACGAAGAAAGAAACCATGTGAAACCTTAGTGGTACCCCATGATAGCACAGACTGTCATTCATACTCCTATATAATTCTATAAAAAAATTCAATACCATACTGAGTGATATTCACCCACTTAAATAAGCTGACATTCACAACAATACAATCAATACAATAATGCAACAAAAAAAAAACAAAAAGTTGATCGCAAAATTCAAAATTTATACATTAAACAAAACAATATAGCACTCAAATACGAAATGCGCTTCTCCCCCTTAAAGAACTCCACAGTATCACATCTCTATGTAATTTGATTTAACGAAGCAATCAAAAAATCGATTAAACTTTTAACGCTACGAGTCAATATCTCGAACAAAATTATCTACTTCAAAATATAGGCAAACAAGTTGAGATCATCACTCAAATGATGTCATCTTGGAAGAGGTCCGTAAGAGATTCACCCTGATTCAGGTTGAAAATGTAGTCGCGTTCTGATGGTGGTGGGCTCAACCTTCGCAAAACTTCTTGCACCTCTGAAAATAAAAAAAAAAATCAAAAACAAAAACTTGCAAATATTTTATCAAATAACAAAACTACCATTGAACTAGCATCAGATGTTAATGATTTCAACTCAACAACCTCAATAAGAATAAAAAATCTTGCAGCTGCTGATTCATACAAACTCTAGATAGCTGTCACCGCATATCTGCATATGGGAACCACTCATTCGCCATATCTGACCAGCATTCCCCTGACCCGTCGTCGGCCTATCTGTCATGTCACTGTGAACCTCCGCCAATACCCGTCACTTCCAACAGATAGACAATCATCAGTGCTCACTGACGAACAGCATGGAACTGCACAATTCCCTCATAATGACCAATAATGACCAATCCCTGTCACATTCTGTAGAAACTGCAATTCTTTAAACATTAAACGTTAAACAGCAGTGAAGAATCTCAAATGCCTAATTTCAATCCCTGAAGTGCAGTCGCCATCTCGGTTGAGTTACGATTGCTGCATAATTTCCTATTAAATCCTGCCCCAAATCCCCCCCCCCCTCCTAAAATTAATTTCGAGACGCTAAATCGTGACCCTCAAAATCTCAATCAAAATAATCAGAGGACATTCTGCGACCTCTTCAACTCCACTGAACTGAAGCCGAACAAATAAAAAACGAAGCCATCTCCTGCTGACGAAAATTCAATGACCGATCGGTGGTCGGATGAAAAAAACATATTGCCAAAGATGCTTAGCTGAGAAGGTAACAGTATACGCTTCATTCACAATCAACTTTGCTTCCTCACATAACTATCATAATAGGTTGATACCATGTGCTTTTCGATGCACGTTCAAAAGCATTCTATTCCTCGATGAAACGATCACATTAGGGAAGATGAGTAGAGAGGAAGGAAAAGAGAAGACCACTACACTATCAATGGTCCCCATTAGAAACAATACGCCTCAGGCATACCTTGACTGAAGGTGAGACTCTTCTGCGAACTGTTAAATGTCTGTTGCTCAAGGACCAGTCGACTATCACCTTCTGGAAATTCTTTTACTGCACTCAATGGCAAAACTTTCCGAGGCCAAAAAATAAAGTACTGAGAGCTCATACTGGTCTACATCATAAAACTATACAATGGGAAATGGCTATATCCAAACACTAAATAAAATCAAGCTGCAGATGTGGCAATACTTGGAAATGGAAGAAGGAAGACATGGAAAAAATCATAGAATAAATTGAAGCGCAGTGCAACTATGCAACAATAACCTCTGAAATATTATACATGCAAAGATCCGTTCCCCTATCAACATATACTCAATGCGCAAAAATTGCATGCCCTATCCTTACTGGCATTTTATACGAAGCATTCGTCATCGCTCTTCTGAGAGGATTAAAAAAGTGGAAATCACGACTCACTTAACTCCATATCTCCACCTTTGAACTTGGCACAACCAATTGCCATTTAAGCAGAAACGTGGATTAAACGCGATAAAGCCGAAAAGTGTATAAATGACTTACGAGATGGGAAACGTGGTAGTAATACATTCGGATCGTTAATTTCTTCTTCAGGTCGCCTTTTCTTTATTATTCCATCGTCATCTTCATCTTCAAGTATTTGCCCTGGCTCGTCACCAACTGTCCCATACGCACTTCTTGGAAACGGCTGAAAAGGAATCATGAGAAAACTACAAGAATTCAGAACTAATATGCTATTTTCCTAAATTTGTATTCAACTAGAAGTAGTATACGGATGCAGAGGAGGCATGGAAAATGAAACGAATCGCTTTTCATACGTAAAAACGTCAGAGACGATTAGAAGAAATGCCCATATAAAAGACCACCACTATGTAATCCACAGTGTAGAAAGCCAATATGAGCGTGAAAAAAGCATCGAATTTTTCACCAAGCTATGAATATTTCAACTTGTGCATATATAACAATCCTTAATTCTTCAAAATTACAAAAAATGATACGTCGTTCTTAAAATATTGTCACTTGAAATTTTCTCTCTTCTCTCATCATTTCCTTCTGTCCATAAGTTCGAGAACTTTTATGCTATTACGAGTAGCATCAAATAGAAACAAAGAATTTAACCTGGAATCTGCTTGTGATATGAGTGTATTGCGAGCGAAGTTTTTCGTCTTTATTCGCAAGGATAACCGTTGCTGGTCCACATGGACTCCTCAGATGCATTTGATATCGTAAATCCATATCACGTAACTGAAACTCCTCTTTAGAAAACCGCTAATTCTTTATCTATATAAAACTATTTCCAAGAAAAAACCTATTAATTGTGGTGCTATAATCATCATCAATCACACTCTACCACCTATCAACATCACTTTAAAAAATTTTAAAATTTAGTTGCAACCGTTTTTGCAAAGCAGCAAACTTGGTCACATATATTTTTATAATTCGCAAGAGGAGTTTCCGGACAAGTACTGTATCGTTAGTTACTTCTCGAAGGGAAAATCTATTTAGCCGAAATTTTGGTCTCAGGCCACCCAAGTTTATGACAGTTTTGACAGCTCTTCACTACGTTAAACAAACTAAATCCCACTGCGATTTCAAAGCAGATCGTTGAGGTAAACCGTTAAGCAACTGTTTATAATAGGGCACGGAATAAAACCTATGAGTCTTTCCTTCGATAATTTACCTTATCGATACATACCTCTTCCATGCTTAGGTCCTAAGCTACTTCATGTAGCTCACTACCCTTTCCATGATCTTATGCCTTCTGGCCATCCGCAAGTATACAGTCTACTTGCATTTGTCAGGCCAACGAGAAAAGCTGCTGAGCTCGTAGTTGAATTTACTACAACAACAGAAGGAGAAAAAATCGAATCAACAATACCAAACAGTCAACGAAACATAATAAAAAAATGAATGAATGACCTTTGCAGAATGCTTCACCTCTACGCATGTTCCTGGTGGGGCTTGTATTACGAGAACTGTACTCTCCGGAAATACTTCGAGTAGATCATCCTGTGTTGAGTAGGCCAACTTCTGATTGAGATGATATTCACTCACATTCCTGATGCTCTTCAATCAAATATCTTCACCAAATTAAATCATTGCCCATCTCATAATAGGCTCTACTTTACATTTAATAAAAACTCATTGCCAATTTACTGAATTTTTATATTTTATTTATGGAATCTTAATGAGTGGTACTTATTCAATCTCGTTCTCTGCATCTAAAGACGTTGCAATTTCTTTCCTCTTATATAAATTCAATTTGAAATTCATACTCGAACTGTGCTGCATTGTTAATGATAAAAATAGGAGCCAATATAATAATGACCAGCAATATTTTGCTTTCGTTTAATTTTCATTTCATTCAAAAGAAATAAAAAATTAAAACAAATCATAATAGCTATCTATTACATACCTGCCTCAACCACTTGAGGTGAGTATCTAAGAGACGTTCTTCCCTTTCTTGTTCGGTTAGCTCCAATTTCAGTTTGAAGAGACGTTCTTCTTCTTCAGGTTTAAGCTCCTTTACTCCAGGCTTACGTAATTCGCCACCTCTGCAAGCTCTACTCCTTTGCCGATGATTAATTTTTTATAAAGGTTTACTTATATTTTTCTCACCCACTATATCTTATTTATATTTTTCTTATCTACTATATTGGAAAAAATTGAATGAGTAAATAATTATAAAAGATTGGAGGAATTTCAGTCATTACGACGAAATGATGCCACAATTTATTTCAAATTTTGACTGACCAATGAGACGAAAAATAAAATATTGAAGTTCAAATGCTTGTATTGTCAACGAACACTACAAAATTCAAGCAGCTCTCATATTTACGAAACAATTTTACGACAACCGGAAATGACATTTACAAAATACAAATTTAAAAAAAAAGAATAACTCACTTCCATTGAATAATATTTTTCGATTTTTTCTCAATTAATCCAACACCTTCGAGTACATTTGTTATATCATAGATACGTCTCTTTTGCCTCACATTTAAGTCTTCGGCAGCCTAGAATTAAATTGAATGAATAATATTTTTGTGCCAATAATACTTGCATATTGTTCACATAGATGGGAAGATAGCAGTTCCCCACAAGACAACCCCGGTGCAACATAACACCACTGCATTAAAAGATAGATGCAAGAAACTTTGCATTGAATGCGTCTATGTGAAAAACTTAACAATGGCTATAAGCTTCAAAAAATATAAAAAGCAGCGGTAAAATTGGATCTTTTATAAACTTGCTTATCAACTACGAGTGATAAACTATAGGAATGATACATAAGAACAATCAAAGACTTAAGTGAATTTATTTACCACAAATATATATGCGATAATAATGTGCGACTAACACGCCAAAGCAAAAGTTTAGATATTACCTAGTTTAAATCAATGCGAAACAAATCGTAGTTCTATGTTCCTCGATCGCAGGTTTATTTTTTTAAATAACTGGTAGATAAAAATTCGTCTTCATATATATTGTTTTTCTTTGCAAAAAAAAAAGAAAGCCATTAACGGAAATAACGCGAGCAACATGGATGAAAGGAATATACAGGCGAAAGAGGGAATCCGTTGGATTTTTTAGAACAGATTGTTAAGTCCGACGCTAACTGACAGTCGTCTTCCAAAGGCCTATTACTGACAGTCGTCTTCCAAAGGACTATTGGCTACTCATACTGCCAACCGCAATTTCGCCAAATATGACTAAGAATGGTGCTTTCAGCATCAAAAATCTCAATGCTTTTATTCCTTCCACCTAATGTTGGTTTTCGTTTTTGCGTTTCTTCCTGAACCTCGACTAGTTTACGTATGGCCAAGTTGTGGCACAGTTAGTTCACAGAAGAGCATAAAGAAGATAGATCTTCGTTACAGAATAGCCCTCCCACATTTCGGTTCGGATTACGGCGCATTTATAAACTTCAGCCGAATAATGTAGTAAAATCTTCGAGGCTAATCCGATCATCTCAATATTACTCGAACAAGACAAAAAAAAATCTCCCGATAAGCGGTGTTTACGAATTATGTACAACGTACGCTTGTCTCAGCAAATTTCGCGGAATATTTTCACCAATTTTGAAATTTTGTTATGTTCACTAAAATATTTATAAAATATATAAATGACAGCTTTTCCACACAAATTTCAGCATGCTGTGATCTATAAAGATCGTGAATTTTCGAACAACAGATGCTTTAAATAAGGTGCTTTGTTTTAAGGTAGATAAGGTAAAGATAAGGTAGATAAGGTATGTAGATAAGGTAGATAAGGTAAGGTAGATGTAGATAAGGTAAAGGTGCTTTAGAATTGTTTTTTTTTTTGGTCCAGATAGGAAACCAACCGTGTTTAGATCAACGATACCACTTCGTGCTGTTTGCAGTAATCGAAGAAACCTCTGTGTCAACAAACCAAGCGACTTTTCGGCACGCGAACCAATCATTGGTCTTGAATCGTCATCACCGATCTCTTCCTCCTCCTCATCGATTTCATCTCCCACTCCGAAACTTCTCACTTCATTATCCTCCTCTTCTAACAGAATATCGTCCATCATATGATTCTGACCATTCACCGAATCGTTTCGAGTAGCCATCTCATGAGTCCTTAATTAAATTAATCAGGGAAATAGTAAGCGTATGATACACTATCTTATTACATTATGGTTTAAATCTGCAATTTTACAGTATAGTTTAAATCTGCAATGTTACAGTATGATTTAAATATGCAATTCACAGCGCACTCATTCTGCACGAATTGGTGACTTCCATTGCTTTCTATAAAAGAAATGGCCACTCTGCTAGCGCATAATCACTCGAAAACGATAATACATGCAACCATTAAATCATGCATTGTTTGAATTTTTAGTGTTACGATGTGTAACTATTGCATAAAGTTAGCGTGATTTAAATTATTACTGTTAGCAACGATGAATAAAGTTTGAAAGTTTTTTAAACGTTTGCCATCATACACAAAGAAAGAGTCTAACAGAAGCACAATTTGAAATACACTGCTACTATCTCTATTAAATTGCGTATTTTATCCTCTTTTTCCTCGTTTTACACCTTATATGAGGGTTTCTAGCATGATCCGTAATTCCATCGATCATATTCAATCACTAATCACCTGCCCATTTTTATTGGCTTCTTTTTTTCCTTTTCGACACCAATATGCGATACGAATCGTCGTCTGCTAGATTACAAGGCAAAGTATGACAGGTCATTATAAATGTTTAATTATAATTTGATTCCACCTTAACGATCGATTCACCTCGAATATTCTAGAAATACTTATGCTCATGACAATAACGGAAATTTACATTTATCTTCTCAATTCAACTCATACATGTAAAGATGACGTTATGAATTTTGAACAATCATAATACATCACATTTATTTAAAAGAATAAGACAGACGACTGCACACAGTTCGAGTGAAATTGTAGAAATACCTTAGAAATTGGGGAACTCCTAAGCAACTGATGTTTCCTTCAGATTCAAAACACAGGTCGTGCTTCTCGTGCTTTCAGTTAATCGCAGTAAATCAGTCAAGTAACTGGCATTGACCTCTTAGAGAATTCAGTTGGTTATAGACAGTTGTAGTTGCAGAATCCACAATATACGAACGTCAACGATGGTACTTCAAGTTCCCAGTTTCATGACCCCACTTATTAAACAGAAGAGAGAATCTAAAAAAGAACGAACCTTAGCCGCACATCGAAATTCGCGTTGCCGCCAATGAATTCACGCAAATAATTGCGGGAAGAAAAGTTTAAATTTTTAACTTTCCGCCGTACGCGACGCAACACGTTCGCATTGATGAGATTCGAATTTGCTATAAGCATTCGTTGTCCCGTAACGAATGAACGCAATGATTTGAAAATGTTGCGCTTTTGTAGCTCTTTTTGGAAACTGTAGACGGGGTGAATGGAGAAGATGCCGGATGTATTCAAGAAGTTGAATTGATTCCCGATACGATAAGAATTTCCTACATGGTTCAATGTTGTTTGAATGGAGTTCGGTGAACTTGCATCCGGCTCAGGTCGTAATCAGGAATGCCATCGGATCCGGGTCTAACCGGTCACCTAGAGGAGATCGACGGAACCTGGTTCCGGTCGGCAAAAGGCATCTGCCTAACTGTGATTACGTTTAACTGATATCAGAGTGTTCATGGCATTTAATTCGATCCCAGTTTCATGACATCGAAAAAATGCTTATAAGTTGTGAAAAGTAGTTCGCACCAAACCAATCAATCTCATACTCATTTCTGTAATTTATCAACGGCAGTTACCACAACAAAGTATAAAATACAGCCCGTGAGCATAAAATACAGCCCGTGAGCATAAAATACAGCCCGTGCGTGTTCAATAATGCAGGAAGGGAATTGGCTAAATTTTGACTGTGCTATGGCTAATCGGCTACATGTTTGAATAATATAGGTCTAAACAAATTTTATATAAATCATAGTAGTTTAAGTAATGGTGCATTGAGATGCACATTAAAAAGTTGTCGAAGGTACGCAACCCCGTTAGGCAATCGCCTCAGGTGACAGTCGAACTGTGTTCTCATTATGTTAGATTTTAAGTGAGTCGGCTGTTGAGCGCTTGGTTGTTGGTTTTTCCATCCATAGCCATCGATGAGGTGCTGCACTAGGGAAACGTACTCTAACACTATCAACAAAGAGAAGTGATTCCAGCGTCTTGTGGATTGTCGTGTTGTATTCAAAGGGAATTTTTGTATTATGTGAACGTTATATCTGCGTGTATGCGCGTCCGTGCACGTATGTTTTTTCCTGGTCGATCACATTCTTTTATCACATAACAAAAAATCATATGCAGCATAGAATGATGTGTTTTGGTTATCATTTTTTATAGCGTCGACACCATTCGAAAGTCTCGTTTTTCGATATTTAAGCATAGGCGCATATGAGAATCAACGGAATGTTTTGGAGTTGTCACCAAATTGGAGTCGATTCTTTCGCATTAATTCAGTTTGGCTGTAGCATTCACCTCATGTTCTATGCCAAAGTGACTATAATAGCTTTATTATACTGTGAAACGTTTCATTGCATTTGTTCGCTTTACTCGATCCAGAATTTCGCCTTTTTTCGACACGCTGAATACTGCCGTTGTTGACGTTGATAATGTGACCAACGAATAGAGTTCACGCCGCATAGTTCTGAAATATTTTCCACACTGAGTGGCATATCCAACATGTGACGATTTTCTAGCATCAAACTGTTATTAAAATATGCCTAAATATATCCTNTATACGAACTTATTAACGAGCAAAAACGAACTTATTTAGCGTAAGATATAAGCACGGATTGATTCCTCCATTTATAATCCATATAGTGTTAACCGTGAAGACTACCCATTTGTTGGCATCGAAGAAGATGGCATAGTCATGCCACGCCCAGAGACAGAATGTTGTATAGCCTGTGATTGCGATCGCCTATAACAAGCATTGCTTATATTTGAATGTTGCATAACAGCGAAATATTTGACAAATCATTGATGATGGCATTTTCTCAAATTTTTAAACCTTATCTTAATGTTTGTACTAATTTTTACAATTAGCTTAGCACAGAATTCAGATGTTAGCCATAGTTTGTGAAAATTTTATTCACATACGAACACCAAATCTGCAACGTTTTTTTCCACTGAAAGATGTTTTAACACTAAGTTACTATCGGCAATTTTGCTTATTATTTATTTCTTGCTTAAAACCTTTTATTTCTGATATGCATGCAACAATAAATAGATGGTCGCCAACACGGTATCCGTCTGTGAATAAAATTTTCACTTGTCATGAAAAAAAAACAATTTTTTGAAATTGTCGCATTTTGCGGGGGCTATTTCTTTGTATTTTATTCCTTATTCCCCTCGCTGATCCTGTTGTCATGCTTCGGTCGATGGACTTTAGTACTTGCTTTACCAAAGAATTTCGGGATTTGCCATGAAGCATGTTCTCCCTCCGCTTTGCTCGATTCCTTCCGCAGTCAGTAAGTTTCATACCCACAACCTGTGGGTATCTTCCTCCTTGCCGAGCCTGGCCTCCTTAATAATCGCTGCCCACATAATACTCGGCATCATTGGAGGACAGCTTCATGTTTACTGGTAACATGCGGCCAGCTTGGGAATCTTCTCGCTACACGTCGGTCACTGCTTTCAGAAAGTCAAGCTAAGCTAGTGGATTGTCTGAAAAGCTTATGGTGAGCACATTTCCGGCTCACTTCACTAGTGTCAAAAATTATTTCGACCATATCTACCATCGTATCGTAAAACTTCCGATTCGTTTCACTTATTATAACTTAAAAATTTGCTTGCCAATACTATGAAAGGAATGATTTCTGAGGGCTGCAAAAATTCGCGCAAATCAAAAAAAGTTATAAAGCACGTCGTCAAAATTTGTTTTTTTTTTCATTCCATACATCCATAAAATATGTTGTATTTCAATTGGGTTTGAACTATAGTTTCTTTATAAACGCCAACCACAGCGATTTTTTTTTTTAAATCATCAATAGCCATAGTTTATAAGCAATTTTGCAATTTAAAGTAAATATAATTCTCGAGCCATCTTAAGTGTTGAATTTTGATCATTTTAATTTAAGTCGCAAAGTGATCTATCCTTGCATTTTAGTTCCGATCGACTGTCTTCTCTAGTTGGTGCTCTTAGACAATATAAATTTTTGAACTCAATTTTTTTTCTGAACTCGCTTATGCATCTATTTAAAAAAAATTTTTGGTTACAATTTTCAATTAAAAATTTACACAATAGGTCGATCGCATAAGAAACGTATCGTAAGATTTGTCAACCGGAAGATTAGTTGTAATGATGAGGTGAATTGTAAACATCGATTTCCCGCAAATCTCCCTAATGCATTTTTCCACTTCCTTCAAAGTGTTCATCTATCAACGAGCAGAATAGCCTCTCATTTCTTTGTAAATGATAAATTATGAAATTTATTATTCGATGCGTTGTGAGTGTTTATAACCAATAGAAATGGTTGAAAGACTCAAAGATTAATTACTAGTCAATTATAATATATATATATATATATATATATATATAAGTCTTAAATTCGTTCGCTGAATTTGTTTATGGAGAAGAGCAAGAGGTGAACAGAAATCGAATTTTATCTTCGAGCGTTTTCTTTTTCGAAGTATTGAACCTTGTCCTAATCAGCAAATCACAGTTCCTGACCTTGTTCTCATAGAAGTTACTTGGCATTGAAATGCAAGCAGTTATGATTGCAATTAAAAACACAAGCGAATCATGTTATAGAGTTAAAACGCTCCAGCTCCAGCTCCAGCTCCAAACCCTCGAGCATCTCAAGGCATCGGGTCTAGATTATTGATTTCAAGGCCGCCCTGAGCCTCGAAGTGTGCCAACGCTGCAAATGTGTTGTTACCTGTATAAGCACTCGAATTTCGTTGCGCATTCCTTGAGAATTTGGTGTTGTTGTTATTCCCACTTGTTTCCATCGCTGCAATAGAAATCTTACTTCAAACTTGTCGAATACTAGAAGTGATAGCAGATGAAACATTCCGATAATGCTTATAGGGAAGGATTTTAACAATAGAAAAACAATGTATTATTTTACAAAATTTTTTAATGCGATAGAATAAAAAAGTGCATTATTATTCACTAATAAAGTTCATTTTTCTAAGAATAAAATTATGAAAAGAAAAAATTCGAGAAGAAAAAATGTATGGGGAAAATGTCGTTGTTTGATAGGTCAACTCTTCGTTACACTAAGACGGGAAGATGTTTGAAAATATTTTTCCCAAGCGGCTGATAAAATATATCTTTATTTCCCTCTGTTTCTTTTGTAGCGATAGAATTTGGACCACTACGGCTTGTCCGTCTAAAGAAACCATCATCTATAGATAAAATATAGGCAAAAATTTTGTACGCATATATATGCATGGAGGTGATTTAATTAAGAGCACTTCAAATGTGCAAACATGGACCGATGCGCCGTTTTTCATTTCTATTTGAGGTAGTGATGCAAGACAATCCGTTAGATTATTTTTAGAGTTTATGCACCAAAAAGTGCCTTTAAAAGTGAATTGAGGGAGTTTATGAATGGTTTAGACAATCTTCAAGATATATTAAACAGAAAATAATTTTCCACTCATCGATATGAGGATGGCATAAACTATGAAATAAGAATGACACTAAAAAAATTGTACGAATTTATTTGAAGAAGAAAACTCAATGCTTATTATAAGCAGTGCTACTCTATTTCGTCAGGCTGTCAATAATATTATAAAATATTTTGAGGTATTTGAAATATTTCAACAACGTTATTGTGGTAATATTTAGAAGAGTATGGTTTATACTGTGTCATCAACCTTTACACAATCCTATAGACTTTGCAGCAAGTAATAGGGTCAACACAAGAGGCAAATAATTACTAGACGCTTAGTCAAGCTGAAATTAGACTTGAACATTGCCCCTATATAGAGTTGAATCCACAAAGTGGAAAATTCACAGATTAAAATCGCCGCATTAATCCTTGAATATTTTAAAAAACCTAACACTAACCGTCATCGATTAATAAAATGGATATGATAATAACGACTAAAATCGTCTAAAACGAAATTACTTATGAAATTTTGGATTTTTGTTGCAGCCGCTATAGTGCCGATTACATTAGCCAAGTATGTGCACATTCATTGATTTATTCTAGAAACGTGCAGCAAATATATATAATCCTGTGATTGACATATGAAACATGTCTTACTCGGAACACATCAGATACACATGAGAATATTAAAGGTGCATCTATAAGTTTAGAAAAAAAGCATTTGAGTATGTTTGAACAACGACATACCTTTGCATGCGAATATTCGAACATTTCGATGAACACCAAGAAAAGTGATGCGAAAAAAACACACATTTTACGTTGAACACAAAAACAAAATACGAAATATAGTATTGTCTAATGCAATCACAAAACCGATCTATTAAAAATTAAAATTTTCATCATTATTGATGCAATAACAACATAGTTTATAGACATATATTAGCGTTGTTGTTGTGGCGTTCGGTTGAGGGAATCATGAAGTCAATTTAAGCAGTAAAAATATTACTGCTTTACTATTAAGAAATTTTTTTTTTCTAAATCTATTCACTTACAAGTAATAAAAGTTTGATAATAATAACGGCATAGAATATGCCAGTTATCAGCAACAATATCGTTGTCGAACGAAACTCGATAAATGCTATCGTTTCACTCCATTCAGAATTGTCATATCCCCATGCAAGTATATTCGCATCATATAAAATCGAGCAATATCGAGTCATATAACATATGAAGAATATCGCACCCCAAAACCAACAACAACCAATTAACATCTAAATTTGCAAATTGCAAATTTTTTTTTCGATGAAATAAATGATTTTTTTTTTCTTTTGCGATTTTTACTTGATTAAAATAAGGCTTTAAATATCCTCATAAATTGATTGAAAACGCTATAAAAGAGTTATTGTTACATTGAGCATATTTGTAATTGAATTATCGAATTAGTGAATAAATATGTGTAAAAGTTTTCAAGCAATAATTTCGTTTCCAACGATCATCAAAAACGATTTTTGCCCCTTTTATAATATTTTCTATGAAACGTAAGAAAATACACAACAATTAAATCATTAGTTCAAAATATAAAACTCATCGGAAAGTTCTCTGATCAAGATTTCTCACTTTTGTAATTCCAAATCTTTCGGGTATAAATCCACCTTTGAGAGGAAAGGGAGGTAAATATCAAAAACAATATGAATTGAAAGCGTGATGTGAATGAAAAAATTTCATATAAATTATTTGCATCTTTGATGATACTCGAGTGTTGGGAAATTGTGATCTACTTTACCCAAGGGCACTCTAGGAAACTGCGATCTACTTTACCTAAGTGCACAATTTCTATCTATTTTGCCTAAGCGCAAAATTTCTATGTGGTACAAACTATGAATTACAATAAACAGCATAAACTAACTCTAAGTTTAACAACGAGTCTATGCTTAGGTTTTAGTTTAATTTTTAGCATATTTCGAGAATTCCACTAAGATATTCTTGAATTTGCAACAATTTTCATGCATGGTCACTGTATTCTTTCCATATTGCTCTATATTTATTTCACAACGTTGTGCAATTTGCTGCAAAAAAAGATTTGACTAATAATTTTCATAGATTTTATTGCTATTGTTTACAATTTGCAAAAATGAGCATTTTTTTAGGTTGAAAATTGGAAACATGAAAGCTCCTATGCAAATTTCGGTCGTTGTAAATATGAGCATAAACGAGGCAATTTGACTGTTTCCTCTACAATTTTGACTGCGATGGCACAATCCAACAAAAATGACGTCTCTAAACGCTCATATATTTATATTGGATAGAAAAAAAAAAGTTGAGATCTTGAATTGTATGCAAATTTTTTCAACATTCAATGATGGTTTTTTTTTCCCGCGACGGAACTATTATGCAAATTACTGAATAAAATTTATTCTCGAGAAGGTTAAATTCTCTATGAATATAGAAACTAAACAATATACGTCTAGGCTAGAAACTAAAAACTTACATGTGTTTATGAAAAACACAAAAAAATGAGCTCATTTTTGCGCTATGAAAGATTGTTAACATTTATTTTTCAATTCGATATATCGTGCAACTTCTGTTTATGTAAGTGTTCATCGCAATTGCATAAGATCACACAACAGGATTGAGACGATTTTTGTGGTTCGTTTATGGAACAAAGAGAACATAAAATGATCATGAGTCAATAAGTATTCTCCTTAAAACATTTTACATAAAGATATTCGAATTTCATATACATATAATATTTTATTTAAAACAATGAAGAAAAAATAGCAAATTATAAATGAAACCTTTATATTCTTATCCATTAAGGATAAACTATCGCTATTTTGATAGTAGAAAATTGCAAAGAATCTATTTACGGCCAAAAGAAGCGTTAATGGCATAAGAGTGATCCAAGCCGAATTCAATAATCCACCACAAATCTGTAAAAATGACAACTACCTGAATGAATGGTATTCTCACAGAAAACTTTTACTATTAGATGGGTTGTTCCCTATTCGATGTTCTAATAAGTCTGCTAATCAATTTTTTTATTGCATTTTAAATTTTTTTTTACATATATTAAGAAACATAGTGAAAAGAAAAAGATAACCTTCGAAAGCCAGAAATTAAATGTTGAACCAACGATGGTGAAAATACCTCCAAGGAAATGGAATAATAGCTGCAAACAATCCGCAACTCCCAAATGAAATATTATACGATAGGCTGTACTCGAAAATATCATTGATTTCTTCTTTAATACCTGTAAATAGAATCTATTAAAATAATGATTTATTTTCATTAGGGTGTGAAGCATTTCCGTTATCAGCATTTCAATTTGCGTCTCGATTGAACGGTTCAGGTAGGTGTAAACTAAATCTAAAGTAGCTGTAACGGATTTTCCACCGAGGATGATCTCTCCTATAGGCACCTTTGGATTAGTGGCGAACGGGCGTTTACTAGATTCACAAATGATTACCTTAAATGCCCTTCACTCTCACTATGTCTGATGACTATCTCATCGACGAGAATCATTGATAACTGATTCGAGCTACAGAGGTAAAAATTAACAAAAGCCGAGAAAATATCGACAAATGGTTTATAGTGGGAATTTAGTCTGCAATATACTTGAATCGATAATGAAATTCATCTCAAAAAGGTCATTTTCTAGCTGTAGAGATTCGATTCATGAATATATTTCTGTCCGTTTAGCAAGAAGGGTATTCACGAATAAGATCAGCTAGCTGATTCTTTGAGATTTTTCAAATTTTGCGATATATAGGGAACGAACAAGAAACATGGTTGATTTTCCAACAAAAAGATAGAGCAGAATAATTACAAGACCTTAGAGAAGCTCTTCAAAGCGAGATTCTGGATTCTGGAATACGAAAAGTGCCGGAAAGCCCACTAACGGCTATGAAGAAAAGTTAGCTGACCAGAAATTGTGACCAAATATGACCTGAAGTTCAATCCCATCGAAAATCTTATGTTTGTAGGCAAGTCGTTAAGCGTTGAACTATAGACAGAATACGAATGCGTATGCGCTTGGGAAAATTATGAACGCAATGAGTATGATAACTGGTGATTTGCAGCGTTTGAAAAGGCATTGAAAAGAGAATGACATGATAGAAAGAATAGGAACTTTATCTGGGCAGTCTTTTTAATTGTTGAAAGTTTGAAAACATAAGACAAAGCCCTCTAGTCCGACAAAGGAAAGCTAAAATTTCTTTAGAAATCTTATAAAACAAACGGTGAATAAATTCGTTGAAAGCATAGCAAAGAGAAATAGACCTAAAAAGAAACTCCGAGGAAAAGTAGATATGGCGATTTACAGCTTAGAGATGATACTATCTTTTTATCGATGTGGGGTTTCCAAAATATCTTATTATGCTTTACGTGTTAAATTACTAAACACTTTTGCAAATTCGTTTTACAAAACTACATTAGTCACTTGTGTGCATATGTAAGTTTCTGCACGTGTCTGCATATGTTTATTTCTGAAATGATTTAAATTCGTATAAAATTTAATTAGTGTAATTTACATAATTGGACGATTGTGATTTATATCACCGTATTTGGCTGCGTGAATTCGGTCATGGGCAGTATAGCGCTTAAAGTGGTCTTTTTTCTGCATTTAAATTAAAATAAAGCATACAATCTGCAAATGTTTCATGAAATTTCGTTGCTTTAAATAAAGGCTAAAAAGTGCGTTATCGGAAAGTTGCTCGCTGGAAACTTTCATCTCTCTCAAAATACCTCACTAATCTAAGTTCATTCTCGAACTTACCAAAAGAACAGCGACGTATAAGAGGAGGAAGGTGAATGAGATGATACAGTATGATACGCCAGCAATAATTCGATCACGCCGATGATCACTGTCTGTCGCAATTGAGGGTGTTTCTTTTAGGTGGCTATCGCTGACGGGTTTCAAAATGTCGACAGTCATACGCGTCGATTCTCGGAATGTTGCAGTGCTAGGCTATCACAGCTCAATGGTGACACGCAAATAAGCACTGAAAGTATAAAGTTATAGCTGTCATCTATATAGTGCCAGTGAAAAAAAAAGACGCAATTCTTTGTTAAACACGCGAAAATGTGTTATATTCAGAATTCTATCACTATTTGTATTATTATATTAATATCCTCTTATTCATATGCTCGACATGCATATATTCTCTCATAAAAGTAAGATTTCTATGTAAAAGTTTAATATAAACTTTAAACACCTCATGAGAAGAACAATAGAATGCTATTCCTCACCTTTATGAAAAGTGGATAAAATTTTTATGAAAGGTAAATAATGCAAAATCGCTAAAAGAATGAATTTTAACACATTTCATACATTTTTTTGACATCAAATTAGAAAATACAAGCCATTTCCTCGAGAAATCAATTTTTTGAATATTTTGTGAAAAAAAAGAGCTTGAAAAATTCGTCAGAAGCAATCATTACGAAAAGTTGTGACTTTTTTTAAATTACTAAACGGAAGACTAATTTCCAAAGAACGTTTCTATTTGGATTCAACAGGAAATTGATTGTTAAGAATAATTTTCTATGCTTCTGCAATCTCATTTGTATAACGATGTCCTCGACAGTCGTTTTGCATTAAAGAAGCCCATAGTAATAATGGCGTTCTCCCACTTTATGTATGTGTTTGTCTGTATTTGTCTGTATGTGTATGTTTGTGCGTGTATATGTACGTCTGCGTTTATGCATGTGCTCAAACACGTATGTTTATATTGTTGTGTGTTTGCAAATATGTATAAGTGTGTAGGTTTCTGTTATGAGTGCACATGTGCTGAAACGTTGAAACTGTGTACGCCTTAGACTCAATCTAGAGATCACTGAAACAAAAGCTCGTTCGTCACACAGGAAGTCAGTCTTCCATAACCCGGAAAGAACCCCCTTACCTTCTGCCTTACTATTATCGCATCAGTGAAACTGTCACGGCGATAGCAATAAAATGATAGTCGAACTTACCTCACTACTGCTTTGCACGTTAAATAGACCAGGTGGGATGGCTACAGAATAAATTACCTGTTCGAGTCTGTAAGAAAGGCAACTAATTAGCACCGTTGCCTAATTGGGCATAAGTAATACTGCTTTAATAAGCAACTATAATTCATGTGGAATATGTAACCTGTTAATAGTATATCACGAGTGATCAACAATTATTTGTAAGCTTATACAACAAACAAATTAACAACGTTTCTGTATTCATACGGAAAAATGCTCGACCAATATCAGGGCTGGTGCTTCCTTCACTCATATTTTCATCTTTCGTTCACCTAAAAACGTTTATTTCGCGTTACATTGAATCAATTAAAATCATAAAGAAATAAAATTGCAGCTATATAGTGAAAATGCAGTTACACAATAAATTTCTATTTATTCGATTTTGTTGATGAACGATGAACACGCCAACTGCTTATGAAACAATATCTTTCTGTTACAAACAAATTACTTTTTTCTTATTTGTTAAATCCGAATGCGATGCTCTAGTATTTCATTATGCAAAACGAATATTTGCAGTCGAGGTAAAAATAAAAGCCTTCAACTTTGTCATTACAAATAACGTTGGAATGGTGCATATGACAAGAGACACCGTATGAGTGTGAAAACGACAGTGAATTAGCAGGCAGCATTTTTAAGATGGCTGGCTACCAGCATTCCACAAGCAATTCGGAAAGACCTCTGCACATAGGAGATGCCAAACAGGAGGAAATCGCCCTATCAAAGTTTATCCCTCGACGATTAAATTATCGTCTAGTAGGACTTCGATCATGCGAATGTGAGAACTTTCCCATTCATTATTACCACCTCAATATTGAATTCACAAAGAGCATACGCAACATAATTTGCAATCAAAATACCAATTTTGGTAATAATGTTGCAGCGTGGATGATAAATAATCAACAATGTGTCTATTATGTAAATGATGAACTCAAAATAACGAAGGAAAAATATTCATCCGATGAAAACAAGAAAGAAAACAAAAAATTCGTCGACAAAAATTCCCACTGAATCAATTGAGTTGTTGAAGGTTCCGCGATCTGTTGTGGTTCATATATTTTATAAATCGATCACAATTGGCAAATTTATTGAGTTGCAGTATTTCATAGCGTCTAAAGAAATAGATGTGATGGTCATTTATAAGATATTATTAAATAAGAATTCACTATTTCTTTTATTTCACTTTGAACGCTTGAACGTTTTTCTAATTTCTTTCTTTTTTTTAGAAGAAGAAAAAGAATGAAATTATGAAAGAGTACAAACATTATCGATAGAGAAAATGATTGTTAAATTCCTCATTAATATTCTTTAAGCAATTTGATTTGGATACGATAATTTCATCTGATTACAACTAAACTGTATTAAATATGATTTGGGTAAAATTGTGCTGCTTGCCTAAGTGAATGTTCAAACTAAAAATTACCGATACTCATTGCAAATAACTAATAATGATGCAAAATTCTCTCATATTTGTAATTACCTTTTTTTTCTTGAAAATCCACCAGTATACAATCATCGAATGTTAGACATAGGTATGTGGTTTTGAAATAAACGCAATAATTTATGAAATAAATTTTCATAAACATATCGTAATTTTCGCTAAAATTGGGCAGTAATTTATTGAAAAATACTGACAAAATTACATCCCATTACACAAACGATTCAAAGAAATTTAGGTAAAAGAATTTCATTTCTGCAACAGATTGAATTAAGTGGGATATATTCCATATGATGGTTTTGTTGGAAAATATTTAAGAAGGACATCAGTTCAAAAAAAGGGAGCAGCGAAAACCTCCATTGATAATGTCCCTATAATGCCGACAAAACAGTGACATAGACGGGGTGCTGGATAACAGCAAGAAAAACGATACTCAGAGAGATATAATAATCTTCGAAGTGACCTATCAAACAAACACTCAAATAAAATTAAGAATTATATTATCAGTTCGCTTAATAAATATCATGCAAAGTACGTGAACATTGAGCACTCATTTGCAAAATAGATTCAAGGGAAATGTGGAAATTGTTAAGCAAAGTTAAAAGCCTCATAAAATGAAAACAAAAATACAATCTCTACGGATGATTTGGAGAATTTCTTTGCAATGATCTTTTAGTCGGATCTAAAGAAAATATTTTTAGCCGAGAATAGAGCTAGGCTATACTTTGAGAAGCAACAGCGAACGTTCGATGAAATGTACAAGCGTTTGCAAAGATGTATTTCAAGGGAATTTCCAGTATAAAATGCTGAAACTCGGTGAACATGTCGGTGAACATTCCAAATATTCACCATACTCCATAAACACACGCTAACTGTTGAAATTATATTTAAAATAACAGCAACATGTAAAACGAATAGAAGCGTTTTGAAGCCTTCAAACTATGAACACATCAAGCCAATATCCAATGTCTCCAAATATTTTGTAGGATATGTCTGTGATCGTCATCGAATCGATGCTCCCTCCAATAACAGCACGTCTTCCGTTAAGATATTTGATAATAGATAAGAACTGCAAAGCAACGAATACACAAAAAATTTGCTCGTTACTCCAGTTTGATTTAGATGAAATATATGATTTGATGAGCTCTTATATATTGCTGCAGAAAATGGATCGATAAATTGAATCCGGAAAAAGGCAACATCAATTTTCCTCATGCATTATATTTGATGGAGAGGATAATAAAACCTTCGGTATAAGAAAAGACATCAACTTTGGGTGGAAGGGGGGAAAGGGTTCCGTAGGATGGAGTAACACTTCCCCTCTTATATACTATCGCTCTAGGGCATGTCGCATACAGTGTGAATGGCACATCGCTTTACGAGAAATCTACTATGCAAGAAGAAGATTTGGGAAAGAAACTGATTGAAGATATGGGAAAAACTGTCGGTTATCTCAGATAGAAAGAAATATATGATGCTAAATTAGGCTAAGACCATTATTGACAGACAGAGGACTACGCAGCAATTAACTTAATTAGGCTATAAAACTTACAATAAGTTGTACTCAAATAATCATAACGAAAGCAATAAAATGTGCAACACTTCACTTAGATATCAAGTGACGGCTACAAAATCTAATTTCATATGGAAGCAAATTCGATCAGCTATTATCTAATCAAATGCAACATTAGTTGTAAACAATCTGATCGATCAAAGAAAATTAAATGGTTTATGAAAAAAAGAAATTCACATATTGCAGCAAATCATAAACAATCATTTTAGAAGGAAAAGTAGTTTCTAAACTTAGAAAATTTGATCGCCTCTCCACATATGAGGAAATAACCAAATGAAGTAATGCTGATAATATAGTCAAGTATGAATATGAAAGGATTTTAACTGCAAATTTTGTCGAGCAATCATAGAAATGCCTAAACAACCATTGAAACTTTAAAAAAGAAAAAAGCAAAATATCTGTGAAAGACTCTAAAGTAATCTTGAGAATAAGTAAACAACAAAGAATCATTTAATGTTCAAGTCTAATGCATGATAAGGAGCGATTATAATTGCATAAAGGTGCACGCCTAAACTGAGAATACCAAATTTCACTCTATTAGAAAAATGCCTGGATTTTCTAGGATTAATGTAAATTTATTTCATTTTTTGCACGTTCTAAAAAAAATTTTTTTATTCACAAAGACATTATCCAATAAAAATTTTCATAACTTTATTTACATTGCATTCATCGTATTTTATTTGTTTACAAATAGAATGCAAAGCGTTAGAATGGGTAGAAGAAGTGGAATCGAATTAATACTCTTTTTTTTGCAGCCAAATCATAAAAGTAGCTTATCATGTAGCGAAAATGAACCGATTTTAGTGCTCTTTAGCACAAGCCGATCGAATGGGATTACGCAAGTCGAAAATTTTTTGGAAAATCAAAACATTGGGACAGAGTGAATCTCAAAGGCGCAAAAATTTGAAAATTTGTCAAAATGTCGTCGGGAGGCGACAAAAATTAATCAACGAAGATAGCCGAAACTTAGAAAAACTCATTCTTGATCGATGATCATCGAGGAGGGCGCTTATGGTCGTTATCACTATTGAGAAGAAAAAAATTGAAAAGTACTGTAAGAAACTCTAAGAATATTGTAAACTGTAAGGAAAAAATACTGTTAACTAAAAACTATAAGAAAAAATAAAACTGTTTGATTATACAAAGCAAATTGATCTTAATTTGTGAAAATCGTTTAAGAATATGCTTAATAATGAAGATTGTATCCTATAAACTATGTAACTACAAAATTAAAGTCGTATTTGCATTAATGAATGCTCGATTGTCGTAATATCAATTCTCATCAATAACATTAGCGTTATCAATGATCGTTGATTGCATCATAGATAGTTGTTTGCCAAGAAATAAACGAAACTATTTACTTATTTAATTTACTTCCTTTACTTTATTCAACAAAGCATTCATCACGAACAAACGTCTATTCATATTGCTTCCGGTAAACGAAGCAATATCTTAGGCAAAGTTGTAAGGTCACGTGAAGGTTAGCACGCATGATCGTTTCTTGCCGATCGGATGCTGACGAGCCGATTCACCGTTGTCCCGATTAAGAGAAAAATCCGGATTTCTTGCACCGTCCTCGTCCCGACAACGATGCTGGTGGTCAAAATATGATGGAGCCAAAAAATCTGGTTGCACAGAATCGTGCAACACGAAGCGATGGATCTATCCAACTTATAGAAAGTGCAAATATAGCTTTCGCGAATAATTGTTGTTTGCATATCTCTTACTAAAAAGTGAGTTATTTAATAGCTGCAACAAGCTATTGGCCTATGATTTAGTGATTACATTTCAATTTGTTGAAAAAAATAAAAGAAATTACCTATCAAAAAAGACTCAATGAAATAGATTTGCGAAAGAGTGGAAGTGAATTAGCTTCGAAAACTTCAACGTTCGACTCAATATAATAACAAATTTGCCTAAGGGTTTTCTAAGACAATGTTAAAGAAGAGACGGTCGTATTATGTGGAATGAGTTTTTAGCACTAGTCACCATTAACCTCTAAAAAATAGGAATTAATCACTTAAAGTGATGACTTAAAGAGGCTCTGGTATGATGTATCTCATCGTTGGGCCACTTTATCTCTCAAGGTTCCTTTTCTAGGGTGGTCAGGACACGCGAAATAATGTCTCAAAATTTAAGGAAGACTTATTATTCATAGTCAAGCTGAAATCCACAGCCATGTACGCGGCATTTCCTCCCTCCAATTGTGGAAAGCCTAAGAAGAAGGAATTCTTTCTTCTATTCTAGTGGTGGAAAACCTCTTCCGTTGCGTAAAGGTCAGGATTGCTCGCGAATTATTACGCAAAAAAATTTTTCAAAAATTCTTCATCAGCAATATAGATAAAAATTTATGTTTTTTAGACATTTATGTGAAACTCTCTTTTAAGTTAAAAATATAGTGTGATATATGACTCACATCTTGTACTGGAATAATACTTTGGGATGATCACTCACAGTTGTTATATTCGAATATATTCTCTATCTTATCATTTCATGCTATCACTGCAAGCAAATCGTCATCTCTTCGCTTCACTATAGAGTAATCATTACGTTTCCACCATAAATCTATAGCATATTGTTCATTTAGTTTACGAGTGCAATCATTTTTTCAACATTAATAGAGATACTATTTATTACTGGAAATAGTCGTTAAGAATGCATTTCTACACCCTTTTGCATATAGATACATGTTTAAACTCCTGATATGTAACATCGGCGTGATGGTTTAAATAACTTCAGAACAGAACGTTCCGGAAAATTACCTTCGAAAGGAAGACATCGACACGTCTCGAAGTTTAAAGACTAATGTTACGAGCAAATCAACCCGAATACTAAGAAATCAACCTATATAATAAGAAAATATTTAGTTGATTAAGTGAATGTTGATTTCTAATGATCAAAAGATTTAATCATTAATATGGCAACCGATATATCCATGAGCGGTGGAAAAAAAAAATAATACTAGTAGCATTTTATTTGTGATTCGATAAAATAGATTACGGTAGGTATTAATATGGGAAAACGTGTAATATGAAGTTAATTACGGCGAAATTACGGTACGGAGAAAATTAGAGAGAAACTTTAAAGATTTATGAGAAAGTCTGGTTGGGATTGATTCGAATTTTACTGCACATCTTTGACGCAACAAAGAGTTTTTACCTAATTCACTTTATTTTAATCAACAAAATATTCGTCACGGATATATATATATATATATATATATATATATAATATATATCTTCATATTGCTTCTTCTTTCGTTTCGGAGGAAAAGTTTTAAGGTATTGTGTGAAGGTTCATTGTCAGAAAATATGATCCCTAGTTGTGTATGTTTATTTGGATATGAATTGATATCAACACACTTTGCAAATCTTTGGAAAATGTCGAAAATGCTGAACAATATTCTGCAGTTCCATGAATAATAGCTATTACCCGAAACTTTTTTAAAGGTCATCTTTCTAAGATTGAATGTTCTGCGATTTTTCATTCATAAATTTTGAGCGAGAAGCGATCGATGCCTTTCATTCTTGTTGATCCACGGGGTATTAGCCTTTCCAGTTATCGACTTCATCTGTGGCAAAATTTCTTCAACTAGAATAGATGAATCATATTTGTTTAGATGTTTCTAGATGGAGGATACGAATTCTTTTTCAAAAAAAAATTTTTACGAGATGGTCACAAAGTGCGCGCTACCGAATTGTGTTTTGCTGAATTATAAAGTCGCTCAAGAATTTTTTCACTTTATTATATTCATGTCGCGAATTAAAGCTTAGAGAAAATAAATTAAATTTCACTGAATTAACCTTTACGATTAAGAAAGTGTAAGAGAGTTGCTGAAAGGGTTATTCACTAATGTTTACGAGTAAAAAAAGTATAAAAGAGTTATTGAAAAGTTCAGTTAAAGATTTTGTGAACAAACGATAGAAAAAAGGATTAGCAAAAGCGTTAACAGATGGGCAGTTTGAAAGAAGCGACGCCGGGAATGCGGCACGGCTGCATTAATAAATAGATTTGGTCATCTGGCAAAGGAAAAATATTGAATAAAACCTGATGTCAAAGGACGGTACCAAGCGACCCTTCATAAGACTTAAAGAACCTCACCATGACATAAGGGAAGTAGTGTGGTGGCAGTGATGCAGCCGGTTTGAGAAGTCCTTTGTTGTGGGGCTTATTCCCTGCGAAAAGAACTGTAGGAACTTTTGTGGTGGAGTGCCGCCAGCTAAACCGAAACGCTCCCACGAGGTCTCTTAAATATGAAATTTGTCCTTTAATTTGTATTATTTATCGGAAACTCTCTATCAACACCACAATAGCAGTCGGTATAAGTTGAGGTTGAACTTTGAACGACGCTGATTGACTAAATAGTTATGCGCCACTAAAGAATGTCACTTTTCTCTCTTGGATACAGGGGATACATAACACTGAAACTCCCTAGAAATAGGAGAGAGAAAACGTCGATAAGACCCCACTTACGCAGTTCCCCAAAGCGATGGATTCCTCCTTCTGTGGTTACAAGCCAGGTAGCTTGTCACAAGCCAGATAGCTTGAGAGTGGAATTCTAACGATCTTTGTCTTCGTTTCTAACCGTTTTAATAACTGCTGTCTTTTTCGGCCACATTTTAAACATGTGATCACTTGTCATCTCTGCTCTCCAATCAAATTTATTTTCGAAATTCGCTATCTTCTATAAAGTAAAGATGACAGATGCGCCACAGATAGCAATTCTGATTTGAAGTATTATCCCATATTCGACAATAATAATTGAACGAATAAAACAAAGACTCTTGGGCAAAAAGATTCCATATTGACAAATTTCCCGCAAAATTTGCCGTTTGTCGTTTGATAAGTAAAAATTAGGTATGAATTATGCATTACATCGCTGTAAGATACCCCTCACTTCGTTATGTCTTGAGTTTTACATATTATTAACTAACAGTAAAATACATTTTAGCCAAGTATATTTGCCCATTAAAGCTGAATACCACTCATACATAATCATGTAAAGATTGAGTAATGTTCGGTTTTCTATGAGGATTACCGTAGAACTCATAAAACAACCTAATACTTGAACCAGGATTAATTGCTCTACACCGTTACGTCTAAAAGTGTATGCCCATTAAAGAATTATTGGTGTGATGTTCACTCACTGATCTATATTTCGAGTCCGTTAGAGAAAAATTTCCTAATTTAAGCAAATTTTTTCAGCAATCTTTTTTTTTCAAATTTACAGTTAAAAAATTGATTTTTTTTCCTAAATTACCGTTTATATGAATGTATACTTATCTGAGGCATCTAATTCTTCGCACATATTGCTCCCACAGGCCATAACTGCTCTTCAGAGCGTCAATACTACCAATATTTTCGGGGATCATTGGAAAATTTGCAAAAAAAAAATTTTTTTCCCCTAATATTCAAAAACGTTTGCATTTGACTTCGATCACGATTCCAAGAATATCAATGCGGCGTATAGCTTAATGCATCAGTGATTTATTGAATTGCGCAATCTTTGAGCGCTATTAAATATTGGTATAAATTTATTGCAAAATATTAGAACGTAACGCTATTTATTAGTGATCGATGAAATAAAGCGCTCTATATGAAGCCTTAACTTAGCATATAGCGACGATGAAATACTTAATGATGACGTAAATCAAATGAAGAATTTCTCATCGAAAGCATCCTAATGTATATCGGCTGCATTAATGCGCGTAACGATTGCTGAATATGTACTTAGTGCTATTAGCTCAATCCTTATCAACAAACTTATTCGCCGACATACTTTTTTTTCCAATATAAATCAATTATTATAAGATATACGAATTAACTAACATGTTTATTATTACTAACAAGTTGATTTACTATTAAAATCAACGAGAGTATTTACTTCATAGTTGTTATTCGGTTATAGCTATACGGCTGCGAATCTCCTCAATAATATAAGTGTGTGCTTCTATCGATCTACCATTCACATATCTATTGATATTGTCACAATTTATGTGGTATTGGGTATTGCATGGTGATAGCTGATTTATTTTTCAGATTTTTCAATCGATATTAATGTGCATATAATCATCATTCAACAACAACTTTTTTTGTATTATGCTGTGTGAATTTTTCGAAAAATTTTCGGATTGTGGCGTTATCGGACGATTATATTATGCATCCCGAATGATATTCGAGAAAGCGTCTTGGATCACTATAATGCCACCAATGAACATTTTCTGTCAACGAAAAAATATTCGTGATAAGAGTAATTGCGGTTATTATTTACTGACTACAGTAATTCATGACTATTAAACTGGGGATTTACTGAAAGCTTACTGCAAAATATTCCTATTGTAAAACTCACTATAAAATTTACTGTAAAATACTGTAAAATATTCACTGTCTCACGAGCGCTAACCATCGATATTCGCCTTCAGAATGCATATCCGAGCATAATCGAATTCATTACAACTGCATATGTACAGAGTAAGCATTCCTACTTTTACTTTTCGACGAAAGTTATTTTGAGCCTTTGAAGTCATTTGAGAATTGCATATCGTAATTCATCTCTTCTCTTCTTTATATCTTCTTCCTCCATATTATTATATTACACAATTTTAATGTAACATATAGAGGCTGAATAATAGCTCTCATTGATGAATGGAATTTAAGCTAAAAAAAAACATAGGGACGACCATATGAGATTAGCCAGACTCGCTTGCGATCGGGGAATTAGAAGCCTTTGAAGCGTTTAGCAGACGTCATTTCTAATGCAAGATTGCTGGACGGTTTGAAATTTTTGCTTGATATTTCGGTAGTTTATGATGATACAACTCATCTTCATTTTATGTCTTTTTTTTTTCAACTGCCAGATTCTTATACTTTATTTATTCCTTTTCCAATTTATTAGTGATTATTTTTTTCACAAATTAAATGAATGTTGATTAAGAGGTTCATATCCGTTCGTCTCGAAGAAGACAAACAAAAGTTTGAACTGCAAAAAACATCAGCTACGAGCAGTTTTAATTGCGATACCTTTTTCTTTGGTTATGAGAAAGACATTTGAGGAAGTGGGGTAGCTTGTTATATTTGTAATTACGCTCATCAAATTTTTGAACTTCGTCAATTGGAAGCAATATAATAAATCATGTACAAAGATAAGTAGGTTAAAGTAAGCCCAAACTATTTCTTTCCATGGTAAAACTAAGAAAAAAAAAGCGAGAAAGCAGCACTATAGGATAATAAAAGCGCATCCAAGCCCATTGTATTTTCGTTATGATGATAGCCTATTTGAACAAATAAAATAAAAATTCAAAAATTGCAGTTATAATTTAACGAATAATACCGGACACTTATGCAATTATCTATGAGGATTTTTGTTTAAGATTCTGGATTTCCTCAAATTTTCAATGGAACAATTCGAAGGATAAGAAAAATCGTTCTCAAATATATGAGAAACTCTATGAAATTTCAAAATTTCAGAGCCGTTTCAAAGTCATTTAGCTAGAATCTATCAGATTTTTTTTTGCCATGTGCCTTTTAGGTATATTGCTGCATTTATATTGCCTCATTCATTGTTTTTAGTCTCGTTCATATTCGGATGTTTTATCGTATGCGCGCAATACGCTTCTTTTCTTGTATGAAGTAATTTCTACAGTTCAATCATTCCTAAAATCACATGAGCCTCACGATCGTCGAAACTATCAAATCCTCTATTTTTTCTTTGCTTTTTCTCATTCTCTTTTTATTCTCTTCATTATTGTCTCAAAAAAGATAATCGTCTTTTTCGTTTTGAATCATCCCACAATATTTAAATAACCATTCCAAAATAAGTTTGATAGAGTGGACATCAGTAAAGATAATCGAGCGATTGGTGCAAAAGATGACTAAACGATAGATACAAAGATCAAGCAAACAAAACGCTAGCAACCGACAAAATTAGTGAATCCAATGAGCGAGATTTTTTCAAGAATTTGAAAAAAAAATGACTTAAAAACAAGAGTGGCCTTGGAGTGTTCTATAGTTTCTGCATTTCTCGTGAAATCTTTGAACTTATTACCTGTCATATCACCTGTACTTTATCAATTAATGTAAACAAATTAATTGAAACATTTTTATTTATATCAATAAACTGAATGCAATTAATATAATTTTCCGTTATTAATAAATATAAAATTTCCAATTTCCAGCTGACAATTTCCTCACTGTTTCGCTGCTATCACCAAATACAACTGATATAAACACTCAATTCCACTCATTAATACGCTTTAATTGAACAATTATTTGCACTATTATCGCTTAAATATTTGTGCAGCACTTGTTACATAATATTTACAATGTTAAATAGCGCATAAGCTAAGAAAAGAGGAACACTCTCAGATGGGTTGGCACGAGATTCCCTTTTTGCATTTCGCCCCACCAATTAACTACTCTCAGAAGTGTGCAACAAAAACCTCATGTGCGTTAAACAATGCTCTCAGATTCGAACTAAGCTATTCTTCGAATAAAAAACTTTTAAAAAATATTCGTTT
>QEWY01001804.1:1013718-1043749 GCA_006503575.1 Baylisascaris schroederi
ATCTGTTATTGAAAAAACAAAAATAAAAAGTGGACGGTAAGGCCAATGAAGGTGGCATGATATCCTTTAAATGATCCAATCGCTATCCCACATAATGTTCGTTTTCCAGTTGGATGACCTATTTTTGAGTCGTGAACTTGACAAGTGAAAAATGCAAGTTGTCGATTTTAATTAGTGAAATTTTAAATATTTTAAAACATAATTTTGAAGTAATGTCAGTTCGAGTGATTTTAAAAAATTGGTAAGTCCCACTAGCGAAATGTTAAGCACTAATAATAGCAGTGATTGTATCCATTGTATCCACTATGTGCTTTCCATTATACAAAGTGCTTGCTAGTGCCCTAACACTATTACGAATTAGTGCTAGCGTTGGGAATAGTGGCATTATTAGTTGACGCTTGTGATAGTTCTTACAGTACTACCCAACAGTTACAGTAATACTAGAATTTATTGCTAGTTCAACTACTGGTATAAATTATTAAGAGCCTTAGCACAACGACCACTAATTACCTGCTTCAGTAACCGACAATGTTCGGATCAATCATTTCGATTCAGCAACTAAGTCAGAAACTCGTAGGTCTCTCTGAACTAAAGTCCTTCTTTTCTCCTCTCCCTTGCCTCCCCCTTTCCCCAGAAACGGTCGGATTCGCCTATGATGGCCTCCAAAAAGAGCCTCTTGAGCTTTCTTTTCGTGCAATACCCGAACTAGTCACACAATTTTTGTCTTTTGCCCTTGTTTTCCTTCCGAAAAAAAAATTCAGTATGCCCACCGATGCTTCTAATAAAATTAATATAGAAGTGAGTTGTCTTCTTTAAGATGGTAAATTCAAGAGAGAGTCTTCTCATTTTCAGACGCCAACCGGCATCGAGGAGGTGAGTCGTAATGTTTCGCTATTCGAGGAAATACTTATTGGGCATAGTTGGTCACATATCGCCACTGTGGCCGATCGTATTGATTTGCGACGTGGCAATGGGAAGGATCTGGAGACATCGATCAGGCGTAACAAAAATATGCACGCCGATATTAGGCATATGCTACTCGATATTAGTAAGCACAATGTTGCTTTCATCGTGGAGCCTGTTTGGTGGATGATTTGACTGATCAAGGACTTTGCATTTTTATGGCATTCCGTTCCTGCTGCTTGTTGGAGCAACTTGGCCCACACTAGGCTCCGATCGAAGTGGCCAAATCTATTCTAAGCTCGATGACCCACCAACAATTTTCCTACTCCAGTAATAAAGAAATTACTCACACTAAACGAGAGGACTAGTATTACAAATTACTCGATGTTTGATAAACACCATCAAACAAGTTTATTTGTTTCGTTAATTTCTACAAAATTATCGCAATGGAATTTTTCACATTGTTAGCAATAATATTAGCAGGAAATAATCAATACAAAAATTTCCCAATTTGAATTTTTATTTAAGATTTAGCAAAAATTTTTTATTTATTGACAGATTGGATTGCTTTGCATTCTGCATTTGGTAGATCTTCTGATATGATTGATACTCTACTTAGCCAACATCTTCAGGTAGGAAAGAGAAAATAGAGAATTGGTTTAGAAAAATTTACGAGCATAAGTAAAAAAGAGGGAAAATGCTAAGACGGAAAAACAGTGATACAAGTGCAAAATAAAGGTGAGACGAGCGTAATATTACATATGCCGATACAAACAAAGAAAACATAAAAAACGCATAGGAGGAATGGAATATATAACGTTAGTGAGTCAAGAAGATAATATCTATATTACTACCTTAATAATCCATTTAAATCGACACAAGTTAAGAGAAATTGCAGCCTAATCTGCCATAAACAAACAAATTGGAGACGTCCCTTCGAAGTGGAAATATCTTTTTTTTTTCCTAAATACTCAAAAATAGATTTAAAAGAAAACCATTTTGTATTTGTTGAATAAAAAGCTTTTGTTTTATAGATATTTCCACCGTTATTTTCGAGA
The DNA here is from genome assembly GCA_006503575.1 of Baylisascaris schroederi. Lineage (NCBI taxonomy): Eukaryota > Metazoa > Nematoda > Chromadorea > Rhabditida > Ascarididae > Baylisascaris > Baylisascaris schroederi. Next base: position 1,015,680 of record QEWY01001804.1, read on the forward strand.
TAATTAAAAGTTTTATAAATTCACATTGATTTTAGTTAGAATTTCACGCAATACACAATTATTTTTCGCCGAAAAATTACACGAAGCAATGTCGGGCGATCGACCCGATCATAACACTTTGATACGTATTGTGGTTAGTCGAAGTGAGGTAAGTAGATCTTTTGTTCTTCGTTTACTTATATCGGTTACGTATTGTTTGGCGCTTCGATAATTTCATTCATTAATCATTAAATTATGAATGGGAACGTCATTCCGAAAACTAATAGTGCAGTCGGAGTGGGACGAATTTTACAATTAGAATTGAATAGATATACTTTTATATTGCACGAAAGATGCTTATTGTATATTATGAAACGCAATGCCAATAATAAATATGCGATATATCGCGTTCATTTTAGGGACTTTTTTTGTGTTGTTAACAATCCTTTAACGATATTTCTAAAGTGGATTTTTCAAGTCAATTTATTCGCCAAGATTAACTCACTCATTCATATATAGTGACATATTTACGTTAACATTTTAAAAAGTGATTTACACTGGATTTCTCAAGGCAATAGCTATGGATTTCAAACTCGGATTTGCATTATAACTCTTAGATTCCTCGAATTCTCCTAGTGGATATCATTTTTGTAAATTTTAATTTTTTTTTCTCCGATTTTTTCGATAATCCTCTAAATGACTAAGCGTTTAATTTCTAGTAAACCTTAGTAATTGCTAGATCTAGCAACGTAACACACTAATGAAAATCATTTCTTTGTTTCACTTTGAATGTCGTAAATAACGAACAAATACAATGCATTAAGGTATTCCTTTATTTATCCTAGTGTCTAACGCTTGCATTTAGATATAGTAAGCCGACATTTATACAACCCAAATTTTTTGACGTTTTTAATCCACTCAACAAACAATTTTAAGAGATCATAAACTTGGAAGTAATAAATTGAGTATAATTCAAGTATTATAGATTGATCTGGTTGATATATGCGAGGAGTATAAACGTCGTTATAAGCGGATGATCGAAGTCGATATTCAAAGCACATGTAGTGGAGAGTACCTCCACTTACTGTTAAGGCTTATCGCTCGGCCATCAATGACCCATAGCTAAGCAGTAATACATTGGTCTACGAATATTTTGCATTTATTCTCTTTTCTATCTATAATATTTCAATGCGTAGCCTTTCATCTATAACATCTATACGATCTACAACGTACATTATTATATGGGGAGTGTAGAATGTAACTCTTAATTCGCACTTCTTTCTGCTTATCTTTGAATCATTTACTCGAAAATATTCAAAATTTTCGACTACTCTAATCTTGTTATTAAAATTTTGAATATCTCGTAGGGATTTTGTTTTGCACAAATGCATAGTTTTTTTTTATTTTTATTATTTACATCTTCAAATTAAAATGTGAAATTGTGTATTAATTATTGTTTTCTCTATATACAAAAATCAATTTTTAACTCTTTATGCAATGAATCTTTGCATATATTCAGATTGCATAAGTAACAAATATCTTCGAGAAGTTATGTTCAATGAAGTGTCCTCATAGCATTTTCTTTAATTTTCAAAATTTGGACATAAATATTGGCTGTTCAGTCATTTTCACCGAGTGGCCACTAGAGCAATGTCCACTTGGTGGAATCGTTTGCTTCTGTAGCAACCCAACTAATAAAACAACTAATATTACGTGCCAGGTGGTTCCTAGGGGAGGGGAAGCAATGTTCATGCTAGAGGAAAAATTATTCAAATTTCCCAATGGTTGCGGAAATTATCGGTTTCAAAAATGCGTAAATTTTCTTCCCTAACTATCTGATGGGCTGCCTTATTTCTTCATTTCAGTATTTCAAAATTTTTATGTATTTTTCTTGCCTCATAAAATATGCTAACGATGATTTCTAACATTTGTTTACTATATATTATGCATCATATAACTATAAGACAATACCTCTTTCTATGTTTTTTTTTTTGGAAATACATGCTTTATAAATTTTACTTTGTTGAAGTAAAACATTTTCTACAAAGTTTATTTCAAGTTCAATTAAAAAATTCCAACCTGAAATAATTGGCTCAACATTGCACTAATTTCACTGGATTTGATAGGCTACAACTTAAAATTTTTCAATGCTCAGCAGATGGAATTATGCATATAATCGGCGTTTTTAATTTTTTTAACCAATATACGATATTATTATTAACTGAAGCGTTGGACTTTTGAAGTAAGAACTAATAAACGAAGCGCCGTTTCGGCTCTTCATTTCAATTCGTCGTTGAAACTAATATTTTCAAAGGAATTTACAAAATTTTAGACATTTGTGAAAGTTTTTTCACCAAAAAAAAAAATCTAGCATTTAATGAAATAAATTAAATTGGAAATTATTGCCCTATATATATACGATGCTTGATTGATTTTGCTTTATTGCTCAAATATCTTCACTATTTCATAATTTGCATGAAATCAAATTACGATAATTTGTGCACATCGAGCATAAAGTATCAATTCTTTTGTAATTACATCATAAGAACAGCAAAATTTTAATTTTTTTTTATAAAATTGCTGTTGCAAAATGCAGATCTTTTCTTCTATAGCTTAAAATACCCGAAATGAAATGAACCTCAACACCAAGCTTGATCGAGAATTGAATCAAGCTTGATCAAAATACAAAACTCAAGATCATCCTCAAACGTTTGTATTAGCTGTTTATCATTTATGTTAGTGTTATATTAGCAAATCGCTCGAAAGAAACGCTATCAGAAGTGGAAAAAAATTTAGAAAAAAAAACGACTTAGGAAAAAAATAACCAATTTTATGAAAATAAAAGATAGAAAAAAATGATTTTACGCATGAAAAAGTTTATTCAATTCAAATCCATCATGATGGAAAATATAGGTAACCTTATGAATATCTGTGCAAAACAATGAAAATGAATACATCTCAGTAATGATGGAATTATATACATTCTTTATAACTAATATTCAGAGATAATAAAATAGCTCCAACTACATAAACTTCCAATGAAATATTTCTTCATGGAGTGTTAGCCACTGTTACAAGTTTTAACTGCAAATTTTTTGGGCCATAGTTCAACTGGTTGAAATTATTAAGCAAGTCAACTTCTATAGAATGCAAAACGTATATAATATTTTTCGCAAAAATTTTTGCAAAGATATATAAAATTAAAAATTTAAAAAGTGCATATTGAGCGTTTCAGTAAATTTAACTCATATCAATTAACAAATGGAAAAGCTTTGGCATTATCTACATCTGCAGTTATATTCATATCTCAGTGATTATTTATATGAACTCTTAACAAATAATAAAAATATTATATAGGCGCATTTTTCAACGTACGAAAGATCTTTCATTATCGCTCAGGTGCCTATTAAATACAACCAGAGCGGCTATTAAACTTATGGAAATTATAGTCCTCTTAAGTGATTTCAAAGTTGTTTTTTTTTCAAAGTTCATCGATCAATCTGAAAGGTCGAGTATGAATCCCCTATAATGCAGAATTCACCCATCAGATTCCATCATCATAATCTCGTTGGTTTCACAGTTCAATCTAATAGATAGGCAAACAGAAAGATATAAAAACTAGTAATCGAAGTTCACCACCCTCCTCCTACTGCCCAATTTTCGGAGCCACAACGCTCCGAAAATCCTCTCGCTTTCGCATCTGATTTTCTGCAAGTAAAGACTCCTTTCGTGAGTGCTATTGGAGCTCCTATGGTCTTCTTCACCTCTGTAAAACACCTTAAGAGAGCGAATGCTGTCTTCACAAAGTGAAAAATAAAATCACCCATAATACAGCCGAAGATCTGCTGACAGGAAATGTGATGCGTAAATGTTATCAGAGAAAAAAAAAACAACAATTTATTGTAAAATAGAGGATGTTAGGATGTAATAAAGATAATTAGAAATTAAAATGGAAAATGGATAAGGCTAGAGGTGAATAAGCTCGACATCAATAATTTATTTGAAAAAAAAAATTCACTCATTTGTAATCAAATTAAAAGTGAAAATTTTATAAAATTGCGAATGAAATATTGAAGATGAGAAAAATCGAATCACTTTAATAGCAAATAAATCCCTTTGAGGATTAAAAAATTTGTAACTGCAATCGTCATATAAAAGAGATAATGATGATGGAAAAAAAGAGTAAAATTACGTGTACATATTACAATTAATTTTGCACGTTGAAATTCATTGAACTTTGTGTCATTTAGTCAAAATTAGAGACGAAATAAATCTTTAAAAGAAAAAAAAGCGGAGAAGGGGATAGGAAGAGACGGGAAAATTTCAGACTCATACGACACTTGCTTACTACGAACTGCCGAAGGACATCTCACAATTTACCTACAACTGGAAGTTCTACATCAACGAGAAAAATCTCTTATGGCAGAAGCCATAGAAAAATAGTTCACATCGTATTTCAAATTTCATACGAAATATAAAAATCAACGAGAAACTGACCGCCTGAATAAGCGTTTGATTTCATCGCTGTGAAGATCCATTAAATGAATAAATAAAAAAATAGAAGCCTATCAACTTGCTAAGTAAACAGCCTAAAATTGAAGCAGTTCGATTGCACTCAAAGAAAGAACTTATCGAAAATAAAAGCATATATATGACACTAGAGACATTATAAAAATATAAAGTATTGTTGAAAACAATCAATGGAAAGATTTCATGACCAAGTAACCAGGACATTTTATAATATGCATCGGTTTCATATAACTAAATAATTTTTTTTTTTCATTTACTGAATGCATTTGAACACATTTAATAAACAAAATAATGCAAGACTATAGTGAAATAAAGTCGCCAAAAGATTACAAGATTGCTTTCGCAACTATGGAGAGCAACCAACCAAATTCCCTTAACAAGGGAATCCTCTTTAATAGAAAACCCTTCCCGAATGAAGACTCCCTTCAGTGGAACAGCTCTCCTTCAGGACTGTGCAGAGGAAAGACCGACTGTTCGAAATTAAAATCCCTCATCAACAATGAGGAAAAAAAATAGAATTAACCAAACTTTAGTTGAAGTAAAACAGATAAATCGATGATGCTTGCCAAAATTTTCAATCAAATATAATGAAATAATAGTGATTTCAAACTATACGGCTAAACTTACTATACTCTTCTCGGCTATACTATCAGTATAATATGGTCTATTAGATTATACTCATAGTGTGATATAGGCAAAAAGTATTTTTTCGCCTAAAAAAGCGTATCTTCAAATGCGAAAATGTTATGTAATATGACCATTGCAAAAAGCAAACAGAATAAAAACAATACATAAAAATTTTTAAAATAAACATAAATCATAAATAAGAAATACTTCGTATATTGAGGCTATTGCGAAGAACGATGAGGAATGCATGATAAACATACCATTTTTTGATGCGTTGTTTTATTCCCCTTAATAGTAATTGAAAAGTGGGCGAGAAAAATTTGTTAGAGCTTTACACTTATGAAAAAAGCAATAATAAACCGTCAATGGCTGACTTATTAAACTCTATTAAGTTGCAAAGCAAAGACTTCTTTTGTAAAGAACCACCATCGATGAGATGAAATGCGATTGCTGCTTTTAGCAAAAGGTTACCTATACGTTAGATAAATGAAACAAATTAATTAATCAGATTGAGTTATCACATGAAAAATTCTAATCTCTATGTAACCTACATTTATATATAAAGCAATAAAAGAGATCAAAGTCTTATCTCTCCACTTATACGATAACAGAATTCATTCAATACTCTATTCATTCGAGTACCTAAGCCTTATTACCAGCTGTTCGATAAATTGAAGAGAGCAAATTCCTTTCCTCTTCGACTATCTTTGTTTTGTAAGGATAATCCCTCATCTCTTTTCTTCACCTTCGTATGTCTCGATGTTTACCTATTTTGTGATTTTTATTAGCCTAGAACGATGAAATTTTGTGGATGCGAAAGTTGGATTTGCCTTCTTTCCAATTTCCAATAGAATTACTATAGCGTCTAAAAATAGGTTTAAATTTCATGACGGTAATCTTCGATCCCTTCACAGATCCTCAAAGAATTCATTATATTTATTGGTGCAACAAATAAAAAACCTTAAATAAAATTTACCAACACCAAGAATAAATGATATATTTAAGGGCAAAAATAAGCATATCATGATAATTTACTATTGACGAAAAGATTTAATTAACATCAACAATTGTCTCGCTGAGCTCATTACAAATACGAAAAAAAGAATGAATGCTCGCGGATATCATTATTGAAGAAATCACCGCTATTCAAATTTGAGTGAACGACTTTTTTCGCCCACCCGCCTCCCCCTCCCACAAAAAAAAAAACTCCTTCAATAAATTACTGGATTCAATCGATGATCCACAAACAAATTGAACGTTTTAATGTCTGATGATAATTTCAATTGCGATATTACTAGTAGCATGTTCAGAACGAAGTTAGAAAACGATGGTGGTGCTAATCATCAAAATTTGGAATGATCCAGATTCATCTAGTTTCCTCCTCTGAATACGCTACTGCTAACTGCACCTCACTTAACCGTAACTAAGATTCCCTCACCCTCTCCCAAAGACCCTGAGGTCAAGCTCATTTTGCCACTCACCTCACTGCTAAGTGGACGCATTCTTCCATCCGTTCACCTCCTCATCATTCGCCCCTCCTTCCCCCCCCCCTTCCCTCAGCAAATTAGTGCCACTATAATTCAGATCGCAGATTTGAAAATTAAATCCAAAAACAAACAATTCAAGATGCCAGCTCAATCATCACATCATCTTCTCCCTCTTGCTTACCTCCTTTCGATGATTCTTCGACGTCATCGATACCAACAAGGAAATTTTTCAATGATTTCAATTTTTCATTAAGTTTAGTTTTCAGCTCAACATCTGATTTGTTCTTCATCGAAGCGACAACCAATTTCTGCGTCGACATCAACAATTCGATTTGTTCGGCGCTCAGGTTGGCCACCTTCTCTACCTGCCAAAGAAACGATTCTTTACGCATGAATCGTTTTGTTGAAAAGTATAATCGTGTAATCACTTCAAATGCGAACCACCTCTGCATTAGCCCTTCTTCAGTTTCTCTTTAATTTCATAATAACTAACAGCAGACAAAATCAACAACTATTTATTGCCTTATTCAATACGACTAGCTTCCTATTATCAGCTACGATATAATCCTCCACCCTATATAGCAATAATTCCCTGCAATTTTCTTCTTCCTGATTAAGGTGTCAGAAAAGGCTTCAACTTCAAATATGCGGTTGAGCTGTACTTGGAAAATGCAAGAAGAACTGAAAGTAGCTTCATAATTTTCTAAATAAGAACATAAAATTTCTTAAATATTTCATTTTGCTATAAACATAAACACATTAAATGCAATTCGTGCTGAATCGGTCTCATATATCAATATTTCCCCTAGATCCTCTCCTTCGAAGGACTACATATTTTGATTTGCTCATCAATAGGTGAAGACTCGAAATAACGGAAAGGAAGAGGCATTCATCCATGACTTTGTATATGAATTCATGATCGGCGGTCGACCTAGACTAAGAGAATTCATGACAAGTGAACATGTGGGCGTTCTTATACGGCCTCTAACAAAGAGGAATTGTAAAACGAAACGCATACTAAATGCGTATTAAATGCAACAGCGAATATGGTAACTTAGGCCAATTCATCCAAATCAACCAAATATAGAAAATTGTTCCGTAAAACTAAAAATTAAGAAAATACCTCAGAAAATCCCTAAATAACCCTAATAAATTGATCACAACAATAAGTCAACATATTCACTATTAGATATTCTCGGAAAATGAAGTGAAACTAATTAATTACCTTCGCAATGAGATGGGAAACAAATTTTCCGGAAGCATGAACCGCTATAGCATATCGCCTTGCCAATATCAGCAATAAAGCAATCAATAAACCGGAAGCCGCATCATCACATGCACACAATTGACGCTCCAATTCTAATGCATAAGCTTGCACTAGTTCTACCCTGGAATTAAAGCAAAAAACTGCTCGTTTTTCTAGCAATTCAAGTGCACTGCTGTTATAATAGCCATCAACTCTTTAATTCATTTACCTCTAGACATAGTTGGTGTGCTTTACTTCATGAAAATATGTTTTCATGCATAACTAAAGCCCAACGAAATGTTGTGTTGTACTATAAAATGAAAGACTGAGAAAAGGATTGAGAAAACATAAGGGGACTACCGAAGACGATATGACTTCATCGAATCCATAAAACTGTCCAACAAATAGAACATGGGTAGGCACTGATAAACGATGATGTATTGGATAGCCTCGAGAAGGCTTTCCTTCCTAGCGAACCTCGATAATGCAATTGGTTAATCAGTAAAAAAAACACAAGCTATTCGGCTATTTTCAGAGTACTGCCCGAGTATAATATATGAAGTATTTTACGAAGCAATATATAAGATTAATTATATTGGCTCATTTGGCACAAGAAAAAAGAACGATCCGATACCAGCGAATTTCTTAGTATTCTTCCTCCTTCACTTCCTCTCTTCGAGAGAAACTAATCCACAAACGACTTTCTAAACAATTCCCAGTAGAAATGCCTCTAAGCCCCATAGAAATAATCCCTCGGCAAGTGTTTAGGTTCTTATTTAACTATAAAACAACAAGAGTAAGTTGATAGAATTGCAGCATACCGCTGTTTCTTATCCGGCATCTTAAGGTTCAACGAACATACGGACGGTGATGAGACGTTTAATATAGCGCTATGAAATGTATCCAAATCCGCACTCGAAATTGCAGCGAATAATGCCGCCACAGCTTCTCTGCCTACAGTATTCTCGATGCTTGATATCGTTTCATCGCGAATCTGCAGACATAAATCACTCATTCTCTGATGGCATCAGACTCAATGCTACGAAGATCGAAACAATCATTTTTATATGTTTCTCTCAAAAATATCTTTTCCCCAAACGAATCTACTCACTCTCCCTCCCCTCACCCGCCGCAGATGATATATTCCTCTTCGTCGTTCCCTTTATTCCACCTTTACGAATAAGTTTTAAAAGGACAGTATAGCGTCGTATTTCAAAGTCCAATTAATATAAAAACCTCATGGCAGGAACTCCTTTAATCTCGGATAAAAAACGAACTAAATCAAGAAAGAAGCAGACTATAACATAAAACCAAAATATAAAGAATGATGTTGTATGTTCGAAAAATGCAAAAGTCTGCTAGACAGGATGTCAGCGTTTACGTTTTTGCGGCTGCGACCATCAGACGAACAATCTCCCAAAATGTTCAACAGGTAACGAAATATACCTTAAAATGATCAATCGCTCTAACAAACCCTCTAAAAACAAACAATTTCCTCAATCCAAATAGCTTCCTCTGAAGATGGTGAAAAATAAAATAATATCCACAAAGAATAGACTACCTTAGCGCTCAGCGTATTGGTGTTCTCCGTGCCGCTAATATAAGATAGCACAATATTCGCAACATCGATGCATAATGTTCTCAGCAAATACGCTCGCAAATCGATGGCAATCGCATCTGTAAATGAGGTATTTCGCATGCGATATTTCGGATGCCCCAATCAACGAGCTTAGGTTGGCAAACAACAATGAAATCAACCATTACCATCGAAACTTACTACGGTAAGGTAAATTGTATTTTCCTCCAACAAGTGCTTCTTCGAGAAGAATCTATCCTTACCGGTGTAAGTTTTGCTTCGTTCTCTCTGCAGTAGTCCAGCACAAAATCCTCGCATTGATCGCGACCACAACTTATCTTTTCTCTTCCTGCCTCTCACCCTCTTTTCACCTCGCCTCCCCCCCCCCAAAAAAAAAACATACCATCAAAACTGTTTGTTGCCTGTTCAAATATACAGATGTTATTATAGAGTGCTTTGATCTTCTCTTGCATCTGTACATGTGAGCGTTTTTGATCTTGCGCGGAAATCGTTTGTACGGTATGTATAAGTGTTTCGATACGTGTACGCAATATTGCTTCTGCATTTGTACAAATTTGCTCGGCGACCTCTTCGAGTAGTTCTTGTGGTAGATTTGCCACTCGTTCTAATTCATTGATAAGCTCCTCTGAGGTGAAACGAATTGACGCTAAAAATTTGAAAACCTAAAATCATACTAAGAAGAAAAAAAAAATTAAAAAACAAATGTAGAATAATATAGCCATGAAAAGATTGTTTAAGATTTAGAAATCGATGTTTTACGCTTCAACAACGAAAATTAAAATTTTTATTGGAAATTCTCACTTTCAGAAAATATACTTCTGAACGAAGACTAGACGAAGCTTTCATAAAATTTCGTAGATTGCCCAGACCGGTAACGCTTTCTTATAAATCAATTCCCCTGTCGACAACGCTAAATGCAATCCCATCTTAGACTATTTAGACTGATGCTATAAAATTCGCGACAACTCTTAAACAAAACCATACGGTGGCACCGAACAAAGATCGATCAACTAGGCCCATTAATGACAAGTCTACGAACAAGCATTTATCATGCAGTCACATATCTGCCTCATAAAATGTTTGTAAAACCTAATCTAGAAATGAGCTATTTATTTCACCGTTGCTAAAAGAAAGTCAACTATCAAATGGAAAATCCATTATAAAAAGCTTATTCAACGATAAAAGGGGTACACTATCAGCTCCTATCTACGACGATCACTACAATAACATGCTGTAAAAGTTTTCTTTTCACTATTAAATGTTATTTTTGCAGTAAGAATTAAATGTGGATCACCACGCACTGCAAACTGCTTTCGTTGCCTCTTCACAGTATAAAGCTCAATCCATAAATGCCGCTACTTCTGGTCTCATGATAATCAAAATGCAAAATAGTCTCAAATGGAGTTAACAATTCAAGAGAACAATGGAGACATCTTAGAAACAAATAGAACATCATAGAGATTTGCAGAGGGCATTCAGGCATTTACCAAACATCATCCACAGCACCCCCCATCCAGAGGTGACTGGAGAGGAAGGTTGTTAGGTTAGGATGCAAAGATCTGAAGTGTATTTGTAGTTTACATCGTTATTCAGTCCTAATTTTTATTCAAATGAAAGAAGATTCCAACTGAACTTCGCTGATAAATTTTGGGCAGCAAGTATTCCCGCCAGCCGGCTGACGAGATATGTGAGAGTAAAAATTGATTCCAGCTAAACAAAAGAAACAAAATTACGACTACTTCATACCTAAACAGCTCTGAAAGAATGTCTACAAAGTAAAAGAGTGAACACCACAAGTAATATTCACCAGAAGGCGGTTCCTCTTTGGGTGTCTGTTTGTTTCCTTTTCCTTTACCTCCTCGCCCTTTCCTTCCTTTGCTTGTAGCCCAATCGTCTTCTTGTGGCTGCAACGTATTCAATTGCTTTGACACTATTTTATATCCATCTATTTTCAGTCACAAATATAAACACAAAAACTGAGTGCGCATAGCCTATTAATATATGGGATCTCATTGATACACATCAATGGGTGAGATCGAATCTATATTAAGACCTATCATGGTAGCCCTTGCAATCATCTGTGCTCACTTCCTTTGAAGTGATTTTCAGCACACACCACCCTATCCTATAGCCGAATAAGGATTTCATTCACTGCTGTGAAGGTTCATTCAAGCATTCTAACAAACACCATAAATATCGAGAGTATAAATAAAACATAAAAAAATGCAATAACGCCAAGTAGTCGAGATCTGTTGATTTGTGGAATTTTCAAGTGGATTTCGACTGTTCGCAAAGTATATGTAAATTTATTGAAAAAAACATGAGATACGCAATGTAATACAGAGCGCTCGGTTATCAATACAACTAAATATAACGCCGGAAAACAATCCAAACCATCCAAGTGTCCAAAATGTTTCAACTTCAGCAATTAAATCTTGGAAAAGAAAGAATGATCATAAGCACGCATCACAAACAACCTTCTACGGATTTGTCACTTAAAAATAAGAAAAAAATAAGCGAAGAATACCTCAGGATTCGAATAAAAAGTTTACCTTTTCCTCTTTTTTAGCATTTCTATGCTGCTTGCCCCATAGCGTAGCTTCCTTTTCGGCTCTATCGTTTATCAGACCATCAACTGCCTTCAACGCATTTGTCAACAATTGAGAAGTGTATAGGAACGGCTGTCCCGATGCCGACATCCACTCCTCAATACAACATACTTATATAATGAACGAGCACAATCTAAACTGACTAAGCAAATCTACTTGCTGGATAGTGACTGTTTGAAAGAAACCAAAAGATGAAGCGGCATTTCATAGACCAACTTCGAATACGATGGCACCATTTCATTGTTCACCTCAACCAGCGTCTGCCTAAGAAAATTTTCCATTTAACTACATTTGGAATTTATCGAACAGGTTCATTGAATCGGGAAACACGGTACCTTTATTTCCGATTCTCTTCCATCTCACCATTATACTCCACTTATTGCTTCTCGGGTACATCGATAAGCTAACCTTATATTAGCAATCTCTTCTACGAAAATTTCACCCCTCTATATAGCTCCCACACTGTAAATGTTAAGCTAGTGCTAAAATGTGCGGTAAAGACGGGCTCTCTCAACGATCGTCATCGACAGAAATTCCATATTAATCTAACCAAAGACGTTCAAAGACGCTTCGCCTATCGCATTTCCCTTCCGTTTTATCTCTATAATACAGAATATTTTCGTAGGCCTGATAGCTTCAACTGGGATATTTAGAGAGATCTGAACGGCATAATGTATAGACATTGAAAATGTCATCGGTATCATTATAATCTGCTCATGATTCAACTAAGCGGTGAATAAGTGCCAAAATTAGTTTAGATATTAGAAGCACTTTAAAGTTTTCTAGGTCACAAGCATGTTGAATGCCTTCAGATTTTTGTCAGCAAACAGAATTATTATTTCATTCAACCATATGAAGGGGAATATTTTCAATTCAGAAACTAAAATATATTTAGAGCAAAACTAGCAAATATTTAGAGTGAATGACTTCATTTCAGATTCTTCAGCAATATCACTCAATATTCTATCATCCCACACCTATTTTTATGATGTTTATTGTAGTTATTCTCATAATGTACTATATTCTTTCATCAATTTCATAAATAAATTGTAAATTTCTTCATAAAATATAGCAATAACGCATATTTAATGATACGTTATCGTAGTGCTGTGAGCAATTCTTTCAACTCAATCGACTTTGAACAGCACCAATCCAGTAAAGTTTTCACTTAGCAGTATTGCATAAGAAACTCTGACTCGCTAATCAGGCGCTTTATTAATACTTTTTGCACATATTTCATTGAAGCGTAACAACGGATCAACATTTCAGATCGCTGCTCCTACTCTATTACAATCGAAAGCTACGAATATTAAATCCTCAGAGAAAAAAACCCTCAACGAAACACTTCATTTCATGCCAAAAAACAATGACAAAACTACCTTCGACGATTTGACACATATAGAAATGGCCTTTTCGATATCTTGATCCGATGAGATCGCAGCCGGCATATGCATACTCACATCGCAATAACACATTTTCTCCATCTGCCAATCTAACCACGTATTAAATTTGCTTTAATAAATTAGTATATACAATATAATTGGATTATAAATAGAGACACTACCAAATGATGCTAATAAAGACACCAAATTCCATCGATTAATTAAATTCACTTCCGATTTGCAATGGCCTCGTTAGTAGATCGTTCATATTTTCATCAAGAGGATACGTGGAGTAACTAAACGTTTTACCTATTTCCTACCCCCTACCAGGAAATATTCCCTTGCATCAATTTTCCTGACCAATCCTTTTTTCCTGACCAATCCTGATCCTGATCTATGACTACACCCCATTACAGAACATAACAAAGAAATGAATGAGAGTAACTGATGTAAATACAATCAGAGTCAGACAATTTACCGCCAGCAATAATCGATGGGTAGTTTAATTTCCTTAGCACATCTACACACAGAAAAGTTGCCTCATTAAAATATTAGTGCGAACTGACTGTTCATTTTGGCTTGATTATTTATAAACGAAACGAATAATGTGTAGTGATTCAGTTACATTTAATAATGTCATACAATCGACCAACCGATGAGTGGACAAGTGAACCCTTAAGACTGCTCGACGTTCGGAGGACGCAATTTTATGAAATCAACGAAAAGTTGAAACATAGTATCTAGGATTTCAAAACCCGCCTTACTTTGAACTTTGAAGTATGTTAAAAAAGAATATGTCGAACTATAGGAACAGTATTCAATCGAAAGCTTCCAGAGTTCTTCACTCGGTCAAGGCCGCGGCACATCGCACCGCAACTGCATACTTCCGTGAAGAATGCACTAGCTTCTTCTGTTAGCTGACCATGTCGGTGGTGATTCTCGCGTCCCACAAAGCGGTCTGTTTGTCAGGAAGAAAGAAATTTCGAATCGGCAGGTTCGCCGGATGAGAGAACATCTGCCAAAGACACCTTACTCTCTGGTACCACATTGCTCTTTGCCTTAAGACTTCGCGAAATCAGTTCTTTCGTTTAAAATCGGACTCATATAAATTTGAGAACAATTAATAATCCTTAGCAGTTCTATTCGCAGTGGCACGGTGTATGACTAATAAAAGTCGTTCATAACACCTTTAACAACATAGAAAAGTAAAATCAACTTATTGGAATACCTCATTTTTAATGGCCGTTTCGATTTCTTCCCAAAGTTTCTTCGATATGACAGCGGAAGGGAAGAAAATGAGTGATGTGAACTCGGATTTCGGCAGTACGTCCTTTAGGTATGCATTTGCGTCCGAAACCGATAACTTCTTCAATATGGACGTTTCTATAAAGTCGTAAAACCATACGAAAAAGATTCATGCGTTCTGTTCCAATAAAAATATAATTAGGCTTAATTCTTTTGAATTCGAAAGTTGGTATCCACATTATTCAACCCATCAAACACCATCGTTTCAAAACCAACATGCAAATAAGGCAGCATCTAACTACCCTCTTCTTCCCTTATAAAAGACAAATAGGTACAAATGCATAAAAGCTAGTAATGTTTTCGAGCTCAACAATTAGAGGAGAAAGGTATCATTGGTATCATTGGCTATATTTACTTTAAAACTGGACTAGACTATTAAGATACATATATTCTATTAAGACTTCTATTCTTTCATTAAGATTAAGACTATTCTAATGGAGCACACTGTTCTGTTAGGATCAGGATATATATATATATACATATATAACTAAATCCGGTTATGAATATAAACCGCCCGGAAATATAAATAATTTAAAATCCGGTTGCGTGATAACAAATACGCGATCACAATATACTCACATCACTTCCTGATCAAGAAATTCGGTAATTTATTCAAAAATGTATTACCGATCATTTTTTGTTGTTCGAATGATTTCAACACGAATGATTTGACCAATATTCCATGTAGATTTGGTACATAGTAAGCTAGATTCGATGAGCGTCCACCAATCACAATACCTGGCACCTACAGTAAAACACTTACAGTTAATTAAAAATACAAAAACTATGGTAACCTCTCAGCAATTGATAAAAGCAAATGGAAAGCAAAGCAATTATTGCATAGTGCTCCTAATACTTCATAGCTAATGCTTATACTTGTCCCTCAATGACTTTCAGTGATAGTGATACAAGAATAAAAGAAGCCAAACTGCCAGTTTATAATGAAACATATAAACAATAGCCACATTGTGGCTATGATCGCAAAGATGAATTGCATGAAGGAATGCTTTTGGTAGACTTGGAAACGAAAGTAGCGAAAGGTCGATGCTTTTGCCTAAGTAGATCTAACCAGGCAGATACGCAATAATAACAATCTATTAATTTCATACAAAATCCCCATCATGAAGCGTGAAAAAACAGGAAAACCGCTCATAATTGAACCCTAACTTTTTATTACCTAAACCTTGTATGAAACAACGACAATAAACGTCTGCAACGTCTACTGATAGTAGAATGCTAAAAACAAATAATAAAAAGTCGCTACTGCGATAAGGCCAGTGAGGAACAACAAAGAATATGTTTATAAGATGGAAATTTAGGCGGAATATTTAAGCTATATATATATATATATATATATATATATATATATATATATATATATATATATATATATATATATATATATATATTATTTAAGCTATATATATTGTTCTTCTCTGCCCTATTATATTGCGCCTGCATGTTTCAAACCCATTTGCTGTCATGTGCTTTGACTCAGATATTTTGATGGTTTCTTCCACCTTTCAATTCAGCCAACCATTTCAGTTCAGTGCGCCGCTTCAGTAAACTCCTATTCGTGAACTCGTCTCGCCTCCTCCACACGGCAGCGACATGACAGTTAAGCTGGCAATAATCAAATAAGAAAAAAAGTTACTTCATTGCTGGCAGCAAGATCGTCATAAATCGACCAAAATAGAGACGGCGATAAGTTCAAGTGGGCACTTAATTTCGCCATCGGTGTCACCCTAAAACAATCGTTACACAATCAACAACAAGATTACTCCAGTCCAACAAAACAAAAAGCTGGAGGTTTTCGCGATAGCTCAACAGGTAAAGGAATAAATCAGTAATCCAGCGGTAGCGGTTTCAAAAACTACATGTAAAAATGCTGTGTCTTCATCAGATTCACTATCGAATCGATTATGCTGCAAAACCTATATGCATCTAGCTATATCTCAAGTGGAAACATTTCCCGAACATAAGATAATAAATATGCATAAAAACAAAAAATGATGCATCATAGTTGTAAACAAGTTGTCTTATCCTATAAAAACCTGCAGATGCTATTGATTCAATAATTATCTCATCATAAGAAGCTACTTTTTGCATTCTACCGAATTCTATATAAAACACAAAATTTATCCTCAAATATCGAAAAGTCAATTAAAAATCATGAAATATATAATTGAATGCAATTAAAATCAGATGAATTCAGTTTGAATCGGCGCCACTAACAACCCAAAAATGCTTCCTCATTCCCTTCCCCTCCTTCCTCATAACTGCGTACTTCAATCCCTTCCAACGTAGATTCGCAATGCGGTCTTGCGAAACAGGCTACATCATGTATCGTCAGTAGTTCGTATATACTCGCACCGTTAAATTCTCCAAATATGCACTGCGAAATTCACCACAACGAAACAACTTCTACTGGTAGTAGGGAATGCTAATCAAGATGGGATATATTTTCTACAGTATCCCAAGACAGGGGCATTGCTTATAATCATACGGTAAACGTCAGCTTCGAATATCTTTAAGAGAAACGAGACAAACTTTGTAAGCGAGTTGAGAATAGCCTTAAGAAGATTGCTTTGTGCATTGAGATAGGCACTCGTATAAATCGTATCGCCATCCCTCATCGCGTCCACTTTATTTCCAATTTCAGTTAGCACTAATCCATAGAGTATTTCACTTGGTAAATCCCATGCCTTGATAAGTTGTGATGCTGATAATACGCCTGTCTCTGATAATCTCTCGTTTAGCTCCTTACATAAAGAATCCACATAGTCCCTACAACAAGGAAAACTAATAAAAGGGGGCTATATTTTTGAAAAAGAAACCTGGCGATAAGCTCAGCGTTGCATAGTACGAAAGAACTCGATTGCTTCAGTATAACCGCTATCGAGTTCTCAATGTGCTCATAGTCGACGTTTAATGTATGTGCCAAATCGGAAAGCGATACTCGACCACCTCAAATTTAAACGGCATCCTCATCAAGTATAGTTGGGTGATATCCCTATCACACAGAGTTGAGAGATGATGAAATACTTATGCAATTAAAGAATAGGCAAAAATTTGTAATGGGTGAAGAGAATAGACAAGTCAAATCCACTCAATTGCATATTGAAGTGAAAAACTTCCCCAATTGCCAATTTAAATGCAGGTTGCCCAAGCAGAAATGCCCCTATATCAATCACAGCGCTGAATTGAATCCTTTCTACCCATCAAGATGCTGCCTTCAATCTCTCTAATAAATCCACTGCGAGTGGGAAATTGTTTCGTTTGTTTGTTTTTGTTTTTTTTCAAATTTCTACAAATAAAGCCCATATGAAAATGACAAAAAATGCAAATGAATCAACGTGTGCATCACCGTGGACAAATGGGCTATAGAATAAGCGCTCGATGCGCCAATATTTTGTGGCGCAAACGTCCCACAGCACCCTCAAAACATAGTGAATAAAAATGGGCATGCATGATGCATTAAGCTGGCAGTACCGTCGAAAATAATATGCTTAGTTTTTTATTTTCGCAGATATATGAAAGGTGACTTCTTTAACGGAAAAAAATGGCGAAGACAAACGAAACTACACCGCAAAGGAACGGAGAGGGGGGTGGGGAGGAAGCCTGAAGGATGGAAATTAGCCTTGCTCTTTGTTCAAGGGCTACCCATGTCTTCCCTCTCCCACCCTTAAGCTAAGCGATCATAACCTTTGGTAAGTAACCCTTCAGGCAGCTACTTCAGGTGGTTGCCAAGTTGCATTCATCTTCCAAGTTGCAAATATTCTTCACCTCGTCCGATGCATTCGTTTTTAATTTCGGTGAGCAGATGTTTCTTTGTGAGGTAGGCATGTCCATCACTCGTGAATACAATATCAATTGTTTTTGACGCCATCAACATTGATACCACCTCCACACAATTCCTTTCGGATAGCCTCAACACGGTTATTTATCATTAGAGTTAATGCTACTCTAAAGCAAGTCTTTAAAATATTAAATTGCTGCGAAATAGAAGAAGGATGTGTGATCGTATCTTTACCGTTCTTACTCGAATAAAACCCCTGGGATATTAAACCGTTCTAAGGTTTTATTGAGGTGGCCCTGCTTCTTGTAAAATATAGCAATGCAGTGTTTTAAACATACAAGAACAAAACATTATCTTTTAGTTTCACAAAGAAGAAATGAATCATTCGAGATGTTTTTGCCTTAGAGACTTGGTTTACCACGGTAGTAGAGACATGCCAGGGTTGGACAAGAAAGGAATTTCTCTTCGAGTCGTCTTAAGAGTTCTTTGAGACATCTTAAGACTCCGAGGGCTCCGATAAATTCTTTACAACTCTTAGGGTATTATTACTCAGAATTCTTGACGTCGGGGACAAGCGGGAAATCCTCCAAACATCCTTATGACCATGAGTAAGGTTCTCCGAAGGTTTAGAGTATGCCATCCTTAGTAAACATTCACTAAATCTGCAAAGGAATTCCTACCAAGGAATCCAGGAACGGAACTGTTTTCTCCGACTTGGGGGTTCTGACCCCGGTAAAATGCAAGGTAAACGACTGTCAAATTATTTACTTTACTCACTTATGTCGTTCATATTTCTTAGCATGATTTTTGCGGTGGCTGGATTAAATCTGCCTTTTTTCTCATAGGTGAAGGTAACACAAAAACTTCAATATTCTTTACAAGAAAGAAATATCTTATGTTCCTTCTCCATGCCCAAAACTTTTAACATCTTTCTTAATGTTTATACCAGTATCAGGAGTTCTCCTTAAGTTCTTAGGCATATATGAAAGAGCAATAAAAGTAAGAAGAAAAGCAATATATGTAAAAGAATATATGCTATACAGGTGTTATGGAAACTATTCCAATGAAAAACCTGTCCATCGACAGAAAAGGCTGACTAGTTAATATTCAGTCGAGAGCAAAACCATTTCTATGCCAAATTTTAAAAACATATTTTTCATCGAAGAAACGCATCGCAATTTGAACATCAAATCGAACAAAGCTGGAACTTCAGTAAGGCTTTCCAGTATGTAACATACTATTTACTTATTTTTTAATGATTGCAACATCTAGTATTTCAATGCCCCAATATTTCAGTTCCTTCCAAATGTGGTTTTTGAACCGGATATTTCAGGCCCTTTCAAATCCGATTTCTGAACCGGATATTTCAGGATTTTTCAAATCCGGTTTCTGAATAGTGCAATCCTAACATCCACCTCCTATCCAATCTTCACCAACTCAATGACGACTTATAAGTCCCTCTTCATTTAAATCATCTTCAAACGCGAACAAAAAAGTAGCGCGAACATCGTAGAATCACAATGAACACCGCCTATACCTCGAGCTAATGCACCATATCCCAAAAAACATTCATCTTCTGCACCGGATCCTTATTTACTTACTTTTTGGCTCCTTCGGCGAGTTGAACACGCTGCAGATCGGCCGCTAAGCGTTGAATATCTGCCCATGTTGTTGTCATTCTTCTGAATCTAGAATAAAGCACTAAGCGAAAACATTAGCATCTCCTTCCCTCATCAATAAGAAAAATAAAAATAAAAATTAAAGTTGAATGCCAAAGTGAATAAGATTTTACTACGTTTTCCATTGTTCTTTTCCCCTTTTCCTCTCATATTGCCGAATTTTCCCGAACACAAAAAAACTTTGATGCAGCGAAAGTTTTTAGACATTGATGAAGTGGATGTTATCTCATTCATACAACAAAAATGACTACAATCACCTTGTCTTTCATAATTATACTTCAATCGAAGCAAATAAATTCAAATCGCTTTTTAAAATGACTATATTTTAATTGTATTCTACTTAAACATATGAATCATAAAATGCAAATAAAATTCAACATATTTAAATACCTCCAACCATATCAATAACCTTAATAAAACAAGAAAGAAACATTACAACTCTACCAAATTCTATATAAAACTAAGCGAAGGAAGCATTGAGCTCAGTGAATCATAATCGATCCACCTCTAACAATTCTACTTTTAATACTAAAGGTAAACATACTCGAATCGTTAAATTTCCAATTATTTTTAGGCAGTCTTTTCCTGAAACATCACTGCATCCTTTTCTTAAATGAGTTCACTTCGAAAAGTTTTATAATAAACCGACTCGTAATGAAAAACACTGTGAACTGAACTTCTTGGTAAAAAAAAAACCTCACCATTAGCATATCTAAATGATACTAAAAAAACCACTCTGACCTTAATATACCTAAATGTTAAATTTCTAAGTGATTTTAAAAGTATCTAAATAATTACAACTTACTCCAAGTTAGAAAAACTTTAAAAAATTAAACCTAATAAATCGTACTGCTTCTAGCTTATGAACTACTAGAATTACCTTAAATACAAAGGTTCTAAATATATTTAACTTAATAAATACTAATGAAATAAATAAATCAACAGCAGTCATAAATATTGACCTGAAATTAAACACAGGTGTCCCTAGGAATTTAAAAATAATTCACAACAAAATACTTTATTAAATGAATATTATTAAAGAATAAATAAATTACCATCTAATAATTAACATTTGCAATGAGCAAGTATAATCGAAACAAACCAATAATGAAATTAAAGAAAAGCATTTTGCCGTAATGAATATTTGATCACATTGCTGGAAAAAAAAAGGCACGATAATTACAAAATCAACAATGGAGATCTCGCAGCATCGATTAATCAGCCAAGGAGCCAAATAAGCTCCGATCAAATCGGTGTCATGAAAAGAACCATTGAATACCTGAATCAACGTTTTATCCCTCGATAATCCCCTTCCCCCTAATCCAGCCCCTCCATTCCCAGACCTAGAAGGCCTTCACTACACCACCAAATCAAACCTCCATATCACTCGTAACAATTTAAGAAAAACAGAGTTTAAAATCAACAATAGAATTCAAGCTCAAACGTGAAGAGATGCGCATAGGTGAACATTTCAACGCTGGTATGAATAATCTAGCTGATATCAATGAGAGCAGCAAATATCACTTACAAGTTGGATCCACACCAACAATAACTGATAAAAGTATATAAGTGGCCCGGATATTGATAAAACAACTCTTCGTGGGATCGACCCTAAAATAAGCCAGAAAAACGACGATATTGGCTAGTAATGGTTGTTGAGCGAAAAAAAGAATAAAATACAAGATTTGCATGGCTACTAATAGCACGGCTCTGATTCTAGTCGTAAATGAGGAACTACGTTTTCATTCCCTCCACTTATCTACTTATCCAGGCATATGTGGACATCCCCTCCCACGCAAAAATTGCAAGCGAAGAAATCATGCACAAAAAGGTGGAAAGCAACGATGAGATAGCAATAGAAAGATAAGCTGAACGCATGCTTCATTTACTCATTCGCTATGGTGATGTGGTTTATTAATTACGACTTGAACATCAAAACTGGGCATTGAAACTGCGCTAATACGATGTCTATAAGTGGCGCAAAAGACACAGTATTCGATGAACGAGTATATGAATATCGTATATACTGCGTGAAGGGTTTACAGTACCTCATACCTACTTAGATATGATTCCACGGTTTTCAGGATCATCCCACAGTTTAATTGTTCTCATATCCAACGTTTCAGAAAGAATAAATAAGATAACTAGCCGCAAGAAACAATTAATAAACACAAAACATGACAAATGAAAAACAACATTTGCCTCGAATTTCTATTAAAAACCTTTCAAGAAACCGAAAATAAATGGTAGCAGTTTTTTTAGAACTCCGGATTGAAGGAGTGAGCGCATTCATGCGTAGATATATTCAAAACATAGAAAGCAAAAATAAAACAAATTTGTAGCGATACCATCCATGTCCCTCCATTCCTTTTTTTTGACGTAAACATGTTAGAAATTTCTAAGTGTAATTTTAAAAAAAAAAGATTTCAAAGAATGACATCAGAAATCAACGCATAGATGATCGGTCAAAACATCAAAACAGAATAAATAATATCATAAAATCAGAAAACTTCTGAAAGAACCACTTGATACTATTTTAGAAACCCCTTTATTTCCCTAGAATACATAGAAGCGATGCATAGTTAATAAATAAGTTAAAGCCTCGAGATGAAAATTCAATATTAAATCTCAATGAAAAATTCATTGCAAAGTTCATATTGCTCTACGACACAATTTTACTTAGAATTGATTTCTTTATAGTTGCTGAACTAATTTCACTTTCAGTTTGCCATTAAATATCATGTCTCCTATCGTTACTTCCCCCACCGTAGGCTATGTTTCCGTCCACCTCGACCACTTTCCTGTCCGGTCCGATCCCCTTATAAAAGCGCCTCTTTCCGGTCCAATCCCTTCATAAACGCGCCTCTCTCCGATCCTCTCCCTATATAAACGTGCCTTTTAAATATGGCTATTCATTCGGCGACAACCGCCATGTCAGGAAGCGAAAGAATAGGCCCTGTTTTGATTGCTCCATCCACACCTGAGCCAGCACGAGACATCAACTTGTCGATTCGAGGCACATCGACTTCGATTGCACACGCACGACTTCGACAATAATTCAGATCCAAAATCAGTTGACTTCGGATTTTCCCCTCATCGGTATCGGCTGCATTCACATCGGACGAACCAGTCGCTGATTTCCGCTTGAAACGTTGAAGACTTGAACCAGTTTGCTCGACTGAATCTAACACCTTAAAAATATTAAACAATATGGAAAAATATAGTATCCTCAAGCAATACCCCAAGGATTACTAGACTTAAAAGTTCCATAAAAATTTTTATGGTCAGGCTTATTAAACAATCGACAAGAAATATACAAGAATGCGTAACGAACATAAAAAACAACAAAGGAAAAAAAACAAAGCAATTCAGCATAGATAAAAGGGGAAAAAGATAAGAGAACTCAACTCCAACAAGCAAATTTCACTCCACTCACATATTCAACGAATTAGACACCGAATAAACCCTCAACTTTCTATACATTACCTACATTTATATGATACCTATACGAATCTAAATCCTGCCAGCTTATCGCTTACTATTCACTTATAAACCCTTCTATTGCATTAAATTATAATATCACTTATGAAACTTCCAAAGAGGCAGATCAAAAAATATGAGTTAAAAAAACTGTGGTGAATCATCACAACTTTCGAACTCAACTAAAGACCACCCGCCGTGCGACTCCTGAGTTATGAACTCCATGCCTTATCATTCTCACTGAATTTATTTCAGAACTCATCCTCAACCGTAGCACTAAACATTTGCATAAGATATCACCAACGCTAGGCCTCGTAATTAAAAGCAATCCGAGGTAGATGAATGAAACAAAACAATCACCAACCTGTTCCGCCTTAATACAAAATGCATCCAACGATTCGGCAAGTATTCTCTTCGAAACGTTCTCTATATCCTCATCAGCCCAGCAACGTTCACGAACCTCTCCCTGGAATAGAAAAAAAGTTCTAACTTATCAGTGGTACTCATTAGGATTATTGGAGTTTCCAAGTGAAGAGAAGTGTTGGGAGGGGAAGAAAAAGAGACAACGGAAGCCATGGTGGCTACCATCCAAAATAGCCACCACCTGAAACAACTACTCAACAAACTGGAACTCAAAGGGGGAAAACATCAGAACATGTTAACAGAAACCAAATAGAACGACCTATACTAAGATGGTAATATTCATTTCAAAAAGAAAGCGTGAAGTACGCAGTGTCACAACCCCATACACCTCCTCTTACGACACACTAATTTACATGTTTTCTTTAAATCAATATGATTGCTATCTATACCACTCAGCTGTGCTTGCATACGTGATCTTATGATGCATCAAAATATGCCTCTCCCTTGAAAAATTTATCGACTATTAGAAATATACTATATTCTAGATCATCATGTGGATAATAACGAAAAATAAGGAATCAAATAAAATAAATAAATAAATAAATAAACATCACACTCACTAATGCAAGTAAATAGGGTTCATTTAGAGGATACTCAGCCTCAGTACAGCTTGATATAATATGTAAAACTTTCACATCCTTATAGTAGAGAACAACACTAAAATCCACGTTAGCTGACAGCGATATCTTGAAAAACTATCCAATAAATCGAATTATTAAATCAACACTATAGAAGATTCTCCGATAGAGACCGTAAGATTTATTCCCTTTCAATGTGCCCATCTCATTTGGTTGGATGATCGTTTTTGTCTCCCAATCCGTTCATACACTTGTTTAATTCTCTCCAGTATCATAAAATCAACCTAAAAAGGTGAATGACGACAGTGCAACTTTCTAGATTCTATCTCAGTGCTGAAAAAGGTTAATTCGATTTACATTGCAGCGATACTCTTTTCCCTTACCACACAGCACCGATACATGCTAAGGTAGAAATTTTAGATGCGAACAGACACATTTAAAGATTTGAATGAAACTTTACTGCATAATCTCAAATAACCGTTCCCTTCTCCCCTCTATTTTCCAACAAAAAAAAAAAGATTAAAATGTGCCCTTACACTAAGGCATCTCGAGAACAAAAATGAAACATTAGTGGAGTGAGAACTCTATATGTTGAGCATAAATCGGCAACAACCTAATAGCACAACCAGTGAGGCTTACTCCAAGCTCACGAATTTTTGTCCATATCGATGAGAGTGCGATCTCAAAAATACGTGCATCCACAGTTGAACAATCCACATAAACAGCACACAATGCACGCCATGTATCTACTCCTTCGATGGAGTTGCCATCACTTCCGAAATACCTTCAACGAGAGGAAATGACTATCGATGATTGACAGACCTCCTTCCATTGAAACAATCCCCTCTCCTCTTCAAGCAAAAGAACAGAGAGAGTGGAAATTATCTAAAGCTTAAAACGTGCCATGATCAATATCCCCACATTTATGCAAACCACAAATTTCACCAAGATATCCTTGACTTTGACTCACTGCACAACCCCTACGATTGATGGAATTTATGCGGCAAGCTCAAAGATAGGAAAAACTTATCTCCAAAAATATGAAAATTTCCTTCTGATTCAATAATGCTTCTTGTTTTTATTGCTACCAGTGAAGAATGATTCTCACACTAAGCAGTCAAATATAAGCATAAAGTTGGACAGGATTGCACAAAGGCGATGGTTACAAGGTAACT
This sequence comes from Baylisascaris schroederi, assembly GCA_006503575.1. Classification (NCBI taxonomy): domain Eukaryota; kingdom Metazoa; phylum Nematoda; class Chromadorea; order Rhabditida; family Ascarididae; genus Baylisascaris; species Baylisascaris schroederi. The sequence goes on from QEWY01001804.1 coordinate 1,041,576, forward strand.
TTCCTCTTCCGTTACTGTTTTCGATCGAATATTGCTCACTTTGTATGCAAATTAACAGGATCTGCTTCTTAATTACTAATAATTGGATCGAAAGAGCTTTGTTGCCTTCTGAATAACCTTTGAAGAACAGCCCTAGGCATAACGTCTTTTAAAGAAATCGTAAAGTGTAGTGTTCCAAAGTAGTGAGATAGCCATCTCGCAAAATCAAAGTGTGGAATACTTGTCCTACAGAAGCTTGACCATGATGAATTATTAAAGTGAAATAGAGAAAAAATATCGACCACCCACTCATTTCACCTACTAACATATTCTATGACTTAAAATTACGAAAACTGTAGACTTACTTCAATAATGCATCCAGCCATTTCGAATATTTATCCAACATTTTCAATGAGAAATCCCAAAATTTATCCAATAGTGTCGGTAAATAAACATCCTCACTCCATAGCGATGTCAACGCTCGTATCACAATTGCCGAACATTCACAATGTAATTTCTCTTCGATTTCGAGTGAAAATGAACCATTCTCTGTCTTCTTGAGGATATCACCGGTAGTCGATGCATCGGCAGTGACAAATCGAAATGCTTTCGGATCGAGATGCTCATTTAAATCAGAACGAAACTGATGTGTTTCCAATTTGAAATAAACAATTAAATTGAATCGATCACGAATCATTCGTAGAACGGTACGTGAGTTCGATGCATCGGGCCAATTTGAAATGAACTTATAAACTGCCGAACAACATCGATGGAAAAGTCGATTGTCACTTGGAATGAGCACTGAACCGAAATGCTGAAATTTAATATTAATACAACTGAATGAAGGACTACTATTACCGCATCAACTTTGCAAGGGAGCCCCATCTGCTGTGCATATCCACCAATTTGAACCATTTATACGACATGCAATCGTCCACCTGTACTGTTCATACAGTCTACACCTGTGTATGTTGAATGAAAAGATCTGCGAATAATTCGAGGCACCTACCTCTAAAAGATGTAGTAGCAGATAAATTTGCTTGAACGTGATACCTCATAACACTATGTACCTTCGAACGATGCCCCTAATAACATGATTAAATGTTTAAAAATTTTATGTATTGGTCGATTTCTCTAATTCACCAAGTTTTATAAGTTCTCTATAATGTACTCCAATCATTCATAGTGGCAGCAAGACCAGCTAAGGCGATCATACATCGACATCATACAACGTCGCTTCCTTGGATCAGGAAATAAACAGTGTTGGTTCTTACCGGAAGGATATGAAAATGGTTATGCTATTGTGACTACCACCAGCCTTTGAAGATATCCCCATGAACATATCGTTCCGGAAGCATTCTTAACATTTTAACAAACCGTAACATTAACACTTCAGGAAAAATATGAATACTTCATTAATTAGCCTTAGAAGTCAAAAAGTTTTTAAAAACTTTTCTACATTGAGCACCAAATTTTAAAGTATGAGATTTAAATAAAAAATCGAAAAAAAAATGATCCAAAAACGAACCAAATCCAAAATAGAAACCACATATGTGAGCAAACATTTATCAAGGAATGCCGATATTGTTGACACACGTGATGCATTCTTCGCTAACTTTGTTAACCACTCTTCACGCATCTGAAATAAAGGCAACTCATTTTGACTCGCCATAACATATCCACGCCTATAGAACAATTCACAATGACCTGAAATGTAGGGAAAGATAGATGCCCTCTGATCCTTCTGCAGGAGGTTTTATTTCTTGCGAACAACTCTCAAATGTCATTATTATATGGTTGAAAAATTGATTAGCTTAACCAACTGATAACTGCTATAAAGGTTTCTATCATCACCTGGCGGCACCAAAACTTCTGTAAAAATCTCTAAATTAATTGACTTTTTTAGCAAAAATTTCCCCTTTTTTCTTTGACCTAATTGAGTAATCTAAACTTCTCTCACAGAAGATCCAAAAAAAAGTTCAATAACAATACCTGACAGATATCAAAAATGCAAGAATTGCCCAGTAATTAAAATCTAAAAGGAAACTATCCGAAAAAACGGCCACTAAATTGTCACCGGAAGGAATATCTTATATGCACTTTCGATATCGATGAAATATATGGTCACTTCGTAGGGTTTATGTGCAATGCTAGTGAAATGCGTCAAACAAAAAAAACATTCCCCCCCCCCCCCC
>QEWY01001804.1:1044162-1055692 GCA_006503575.1 Baylisascaris schroederi
TCAATCCCATAAAAATATATCTGTGGATCGAGTTAAATTAAATCTTTAAATTCAAAAACAGTAGCATAATTTGGCGATGACAAATGAACAGTATCGGAAATATAATTATATTGAATGGAAAAATTGAACGACGAAAAAGCAAATGGTTAAGAAAGGAGGATAGGTGATCGCAAAAACGAGGAGGGAGGAACTCGGTGCATGGAGGAAAGTTAAGAAGGATGACTCAGATCATTTCTTGAAACATCTTCTGATAGCAATGCACCGTTATGAAGGTCAATAAACAATGCAATCACGAATCTTAACAAACAACAACCAACCTTGCCCTCAGGTTTCATCAGTTTTCTATACCACAGCTCCATATCGACAACTGCATCTGAGAGACCATCAAGCCTAAAACAAAAACTTACAACACCAAAACCATATGCACCTTCAATTGCCAAGGGGAATAACCTGATTACCAAGCTTAAGTAGGCAAGTAGGCATTCCTGTGGGTAGCTGATTTGCATAACACAGCATTCACCATAGAAAACGTTAAGTAGCCATAAATTCGATCAATTTTCAAAAAGACACATATATGTTTCCAATCAGTGCAAATCAAAGCCAAGACCCTTCCATAGTCGATAAATTTTAAGGTCGCCCACAAAGGTCTTGGCAATGATCTACCTGTACGCTATCCAAAATACCAGTTGCAAGTAAAACTGAGTCTAACCCACTCCACTAAGGCACACCACTAAAAAATTGGATGCGATGCGAACATCGTTTCTGTTCTCAATTCCTATTTGAAATATATGATCCGATAGAAATTTTCTCATCTATTTCAACAATGTGCCAATCACTCCATACTTCAATAATAGCATCAAAATTTTTTACGGTAATCAATATAATCAATATTCGTCAAAAGTTTCACAGTTAATGGCGTTAACCCACTCGCTTACATATATAATTAATTGAGAATGAAAATTTCTTATGAACGAATATAAACATGATTAAATAAACTATTCATGCGAATCAGTCTAAAATGCACTTTTAATGACTAATTTAAAAGATTTAATATTAATATTAAAGTTGATCTAGATTCATTTGTCGCCGAAAAAGGATTTTAAACTCGCATACAAATATTAATGAGTAAAAACTTAATTGCGGTTTGTCTGAATGCCCTGAGTATGGCATATGATCTTAAGGTAAGAGCTTAAAATTCTTTGCCTCATAAGAACTGATGTTAGGAATTTCTAAAAATCCTTAGAAGACAAGATCCTCCAATTTTATAAGAAGAAAGCTTAACACTGAGAAAAATTCCAAACTTAATTCAGCAACTTAAAACAACGCAACACAAATATTATGGTCGTAAGCTCGAATTCTGCGATAAAAACGTTTCACCATGTAGCAAATAAATGAAGCAATTGGCATGCTAACGACCAGCACTTAATCTCATACATGATGAGATCCCGAACGACTTGATGACCCCTAATGACAGACGCAAAAAACCAACCAAAATGAATCGACCGCATCCGGTTTCGAGGAGATTTTATCGGCAAGCCTTTCAATAGCCATGATCAATGAGATCTTCGCACTAAGCTGAACCTGTGCCGCTCGGCATTCGGCTAAATCAGTCGCTTGCTGATCGATATATTCGGCTGTTGTCATCACTTCGCGTGTACTTCCACATAAATCATTCCATATCATCTGCAAACTGACTATATATATATATATATAATATATATATATATATATATATATATATATAACTTCACAACAACATTACGACTCCCCATCAAATTCTAAATTACAGCAATACCACAAAGTATCGTCGACTTCGATCCTCAACACCTTTCGAGTTGAACGAGAAGGATGCTTATAACCTGATATTTCTTCACAGAAAAGTTGGTTCGCAACTCTGCAAACTATTATTAAATGAACTGCATACGATGGAATTGCCACTATATTATTAGACCTATTTTAATATTGAAGACGATAACATCTATAACCACTTTTCGCATTTTAATCTACGACTAAATGATTCAGAGGTCGGAAAGCTTATGACAGGCATTTGCCTAGAGGAATAGCAGCGAATATCCATTCACCTCGATATCCTTATTGAGCTTCTCGATAGTTTCTTTAAGTCCTACTAGATTAGATGATAGATTCACAAAATCTGCGTAGTCGTCGTTGATGAGTTCGATCATCGAGTTCTGCACTACCTTCAAGTAGACCCTCAGATCGTTGTGGATTTGCGCCAGATTGGCGCGACGACGAGCCAAGTTTACAAAGCGATCTACATTGAAATCGGTTCGACCGAAGTGAGCCTGAAGTAGGGAATCGTTAAAGGCAATCATTGAGTTCCACAAGTGTTCACATTGATACAGCACTTCAAAAGTGAGCCGTCCTCAAACATGAAGAAAGCGAAAATGATTTCTGCCTTGATAATTCGACCCACCGATTTCGTTATTTCAATATTTCAATTGCAAACATTTCCGATGCTTATGAGTGCAATGTTTCAGCTCCCTCTACCAAAGTTAACGTGCGAAAACCCACTAAATTCTCCTAGTCAGGTGAATTAGACGGTTCGATTATTTCAAGCACCACGCTGTTTAGCATTCCATTTCACTGATTTGTCTTTCACAATTGTACTTCCCAGGAAACCGACCGGTAATGGGAATCTTTAAAGAAAATTTCGATTTTTGCCTATCAATAGCCAGCAATGAAACAAAAAGTTAAGCAGATTCACATAGCAAAGAAAAATTTGATCTCTTAGCATCTACAGCACCACTAACTAAAGGCAAATGTGTTATATATATGTGTGTGTTATAAATCTGTGTTATAAATCTAACTAAAAACAAAAAAAAAAACAAATAAAAGGTGCCTAATATAAAACAACCACCTTACAAATACGATCACCTCATAATATGTTTGAGTGGCAAAGTGTACAAAAGATGCGAAAAGTGAAATTATGGAACAATTCAAAAGAACGATAGACCCCTAAAGGAAGAACAACCCAAATATACCTTATTGAAACAAAGATGGGAATCATTGAGTGCATTCGACGTTGATGAGAACAATGCATGTGATACAGATGCCGTCGTATCGTTGGCCGATATATTCGATTTGGCCATCTGTAACCATTTTTTTTCATTTACCTCCAATTATTACTACATAATCGTTCTAGGCACAATGACGCTATAATCGATACTTTTTTAACACGGCTGTCACTAATACTAGTTATCTATTATTAAACACGGCTGTCACTAACACACTAATTTTCACAATGCCAATCACCTATTATTTAAAACGGCTGTCACTAATATACTAATAATTCTTATCCACTGAATACAAATTTGGAGTCGAGGTGATCATTGCACCATACAAATCAATACACACTTGCTTCATTATATCAACAATGCATATTGATATGAGGACTAATCAATGCTTTGTTAAGTTCTTTTTGCTTGTGTTTATGAGCACATCATCTCACAATACATCTAAATCACTTCGTTGCTATCTTTTTGTAAAATATCCAAGGCATCGAATATAATTTCAAATTATGATGACTATTAGATAGAATATAAGCAAAAATACTGTTGTTTCGCAGACGCATCATCGATAGATAAAATAGTAGAACAGTTTCAAGTTATGGCGGTGGTTTAATTACCCAAGTTTGAGGTTAGTGTGCTATGATTATGGCTGAAACAGCCGAAACGTTAGCATAAGTTATTATTTCATCTCTAGTCAACGCATTAGACGGTCTTAACTTAAAACTGTTAAACTATTAGGTATGTGGTGATGATTCAGCACATTGGAAATGATATTACGCAACGCATAGTCACGTGGCAAATATTGCGTATATATATATATATATATATATATATATATATATATATATATATATATATATATATATATGGCCACGTGATGACGAGGCGCAGTGATGTGATGGAGATCACGTGACTATTTAGCACCACGATCATATTCCAATATAAATTGTCACGTGGTGATAACTATATAAGTTGGGCTTTTTCAGTGCACGGTTGTATCCTAGATTCTCGTATAAATAAAATAACATAACAGCACGATGAGGATGAGACCACTCTTGCACCGGAGGAGGGCTGATATGCTGAATCATCACCACATATCTAATCGCCGAATGCCGGAAATGCTCCCAAGAAATCCGGAATTGTGGTCTTCCAACCTTTGCAGAGTCAATTACCTTCCATCTTCTATAGTTGATTTAAAAATGAGAAAAAAATGGATGCAAAAGAACGTATTCCCTCGAATTTAATCATCAAATAGAATTGAATGATATTAATCTCATCCTCATGTATAACAACACACCCATACAAAGCCTCCCACAATAAAATACAACGAAATGTTTGTTGTACCACTGGGAATTTATTATTTCTTCATACAATCCACCTCTATCATTTCTAATTATCCTTATGCAGCTATGCCAAGAACAATAAATCAAATCCGGCAGTTTTATATCACTTTCCGTCGTATTTAACAAAACAAATGTTCCACCTATATGAATTTCATCGCATTTTTGTAGTGCTGGAAATCCTCCCAATACTCTTTCAAATATCAGCACCATGCTCATGTCAGTAATTCGTAAGTTTGGCATAGATTCGCCCCATCTGCCGTATGTGAAAACGTGGATGAAAAATCCTGCAAGAGTTCGATGCCTATAGATAACTGCAACAGCGCAAAATCAATATACCATAACGGCATATAATAGTTCTCGAAGTAGGTCACGAACTTTCGCTTTGTAAACTATCAATTCGGAAATATTTTATCATGCATATGAGGGTTCATACATAAGTGGCCGTTCAGAATGTGCAATGCTAGTTTATTGTCATAAAATATGGTTCATAATTTCCCTATCCATGCTTCATACAATTTAAATTCACGCCACTAATTAATCGCCGAGTGGATCTCAAAAATGACGAACTGTATTCAACGATCACTCGAATATAGGTATTGGATGCATTATCGATCGGCATTTGGTACTTATTTAAAAAGGCGATTATTCTTCAGCGAGCAATGAATCTATATTAGACTGAGTCGACGAGTCGATGTCGATTCACTGTAAGAGCGATTTCAAAAATATTCCGCTGTTACGTGCAGTGATCTTGCAGGCAGAGATTGTGAATGTCTACTTCATAAGAGGTATTTATTCAATGAGTAGTAAAAAATATTAATACCGTATATGCTATGGAATGTTTAATTACTCAAATTAATAGAAAGGAAACTATTGAAGACAATTACAAAAAATAATAAAATTAAAAATAAAATAAAAGAGATAATTACAGCTGAGTAATTCAATGAGCACTGTAAAGATCAACTCCCATTGATTAGTCTAATCGTTCAGGTCTTCTTGAGAATCTGCATCCTCCGTCGATCTGTGGTCGAGTTAATTGTGAGGTATTAGAGGGCGAACGGTTTATCACATTTAAACAATAAGGGGACAAATAGGAAAGGATGCTAGGATAGCTCGAATAAATTAATAGAAAGGAAACTATTGAAGACAATTACAAAAAATAATAAAATTAACAATAAAATTAACGAGATAATTACAGCTGAGTAATTCAATGAGCACTGTAAAGATCAACTCCCATTGATTAGTCTAATCGTTCAGGTCTTCTTGAGAATCTGCATCCTCCGTCGATCTGTGGTCGAGTTAATTGTGAGGTATTAGAGGGCGAACGGTTTATCACATTTAAACAATAAGGGGACAAATAGGAAAGGATGCTAGGATAGCTCGAATAGACGGCACGATCCCGAAATCGAAATCCACACTGCCGTTGATCATCTTGCGTACTCCGACGGCCATCCGTAGGCCCACTCGGCTTTAAGAACAGTCTAGAAGGTGGAACGAATACATCAGCTCTCATCAACCCTTTTTATACCTTCCGGGTTCTGCCTCAGATTAGCCTCACGACATATTCTGGATAGTCGTTTGATCCACCTGAACGCTGTTAACCTTTTTTAATTACCTCATGTGGCGCACTATTTCAGCTTAAACTATATCCAACTGGTGTATCTTACGGCATTGATGACTTTGAAACGCAGAAAAAACCAACAAAACCTATCTGAAGAGTAAAGAGTATTAGTTTATTTTAAACATAACCAACTCTATTGAGCAAGTTTAATGCTGCCTTCAGCGGCAAAATTTTTCGATCAGCATACAACCTTCAAATACTACGTTGAATTAGCAAACAAATCATTAAATGCCATATCTGAGAAGGAAAAATTTTTATTATATTCATTTTCAGTTTTTAAAATTTTTATTCTACTATATGTTTTGAGATTTTTCAAATTTTTACATTGAATAAATATTTCAGAAGAGAATATTTTAGAATATTTTAAATAAAAGTATAAACGTCTCGCTAAGAATTTTCTTTGGTGTGTACTATTAGAGCAGTTGTCGTGTTAGTATAGATTTTCTTCAAGTTTTTTTTTTTCGATGAGCAGCTGGGAGTGAAGATGATCACAGCTGCCGATTTGCAATCGTTCATTGATGCATTTCTTCGTCTTAATGAAAGCGTAATTTTTATTTTACTCAATTTCCTATTAAAACATTGTCGAGTTGATCTCGTTCAATGATCATTCCTACTGTACTTTCCTACTGTATGCGATAGAAAAACAATTAGGATGTTTTTTAGGGAGGCTGATAGTATTATGCATACTCATATTTAAGCTAGCAAATCATTCGATGACTTCATTCTCCAAATACAATATCGAGAAATCATTACAGTTATGATGCTAATTTGGCTTTCAAATTTTATTTTATACTTTTGAGTAATAATTAAATACAACTTTTTTTTGAATAAATTAATTCGAAGTTTCAATTTTGCATATTTAGATAAATTATGATGCATTTTTTTAAAAAATTTTAATTACGAATAGACGAAGTTATCTATCCGATAATAGAATATGCCAATAAATTTCAGGGTCATTCATTTCTCAGCTCGCTGCAAATTGAAAAACCAATAAAAAAACCCGTCATATACAAGTGCATATATAAATACTCATATGTATGATGTGGCCATAATGCGCTTTTCTGTACAAAGCAAAAAGCACTTGCCGTGTCATTGTCTCACACTCATCCCCACATATTTTGCCTAGATATTCCCTCATTAACAAATTTCGTTTGAAATTTTACCATATTTTCGTAGGCAAACATTTTGCATAAAATTCATCGCCGAACTCATTATGGAATATGAATACCCATCATATCGACGATGTTTTAATACATCGGAAATGTTACGTCCCCCATTGTCTGATTATATAACAGTATTGAAGATGAACGAATAGAGACAATAAAGCACTAGATGATCGCTATATTTATTATATTTTAATATCCGATTTAATGAGTTAAAGTTTACTGACCGGAACTATTATTCAACGAAAGATTCCAGCTATTGATAGTAATAGATTTCCTATGAGATTATATGTGAACATTTCAAGAGGTGGTTTGTATGGCAATAAAATCAACTAAGCATTTGTTTGGATAGATTCGAATAACAATCTCGACAAGCAATCGGCAGCACTATACGATATTGTGGACGGCTATCGACGATATATTTGCGCGTCGATGCCCCATCATCTCATCATTTCTAATTTCTTTTTTTTCTCATTGCAAAAATGCATCAATATCAACTACTATTTCATTAAAGAATTTATTTTCATTTAATAATATAAATTAAATGCATAAATTTTATCTTATGAAGATATATTTCTAATTGTATAATACCTCGAATATAGTGGTTGATAACCATAAAAGACGATAAATCCTATTTAAATTTTTGCTATTCTCGATTGTTGTCTGTTTGATTTTCTATCCATCATCTCAAGTTTCCTCACTATGAGTAAATCAAAATTTTATTTTTGAACCTTCGTCAGCATCATTTCAATATTCACTGAATTTTAAGCCAATAAAAACACTCTAGGCACCAAAATTACCTCTTCTACAAGGACTTATCAAATCCTATATTTTTAACCAATTCTTTATATCATCTACAGAGGAAAAAATATTTGTAGATTTGCTACTTATTGCCTCATATTACCAATAAACTGAACAATTATACGAAAAAAAGACTGTCTTTCTCATATAAATTTGCCCACGAAAGATCTATATAATTGCGTGATTATAGCCATATATCGATAGGTGAAAAGTGCAATCGCAGCGTCGAGAAATCAAAGATCACAATCGTATAGGTATTACAGGTGGTGATTTGTCGTATCGAATCCACCGTTTAATTCTTGCCCAACGAAAAACAAATATTCGATAAAATATCTTAAGTAAATAGCAGCACATACTTCAACTACTGCTCTTTGTTGAAACCGCCAAAATTAGATTATTTGATTTCGGCGTTTGCTTTCGTAACGTTGCTATGTTTTCGTTATTTACTTCTGCTTCAAATCCTCCACTTCGTTTGGGTTAAGGAAAGGGCATTTCAGCCTAGTTACAAATGCAATTACAATACGACGGAAGAAATTTAATGGTGAATATCTTTCTAATTTTTGAGAAAAATTGAAAGCAACTATGTTATTTTTTTCAAAAAAATAAAGATAAAAATAAAAATAATTAGCCCTTAAATATATTCTCCCGTCAACGCTATCAATCCTTGTTGGAATTTCATTCAAATAAATGTAATAAACTTTCAAATAGAAATATATTGGGCATATAGACAAACTGATAAGCTTTGTAAATAAAATCATTGCAATTTATATATACATATATTTGTAAGAGAAAAAAATGAGTGGAAAATTTTCCATCATATTATGAAAATTTTTTTTTTGAAAAAAAATTACTTTATGTTTTATTCAGAAATTTTCCACTTTTAATCAATATAATTAAAATATAATCGTTCAATATTATCGACACGTATGAAATCGATTTTACGCTCCTCTCCTAATAATCGATATCGTTCGATTTTCAGCTCGAATTCTCCAGAATCATCTTCGGAAGATGATGTCATCGATTGGATCAACATATAAAAAACTTCAACAAGGTTGTTTTTTGATTTGGCAAAATGCCGAATTTTTTCAACGTGAAATTGTTCAAGAAATTCCTATAAGAAAATGAAAAATACTTACGATCATAATTTCATTGAGATATATGAGTTAGTATTATTCATTTATTTATGCAATATTTATGCAAAAATTATTTGCTAAATTGTTATCATATATGTACGGCTCAGAAAATATATCGGTCGGGTTGAGGATTTCAGTAAAATTTAATTATTTTTTTGTGCATTTTCTATTATTTATATTATTATCGTCATTGGTTGATCTAAATTAGTGCGAGTGGAAAAGCACATATTTGGCCAACTCTCATGATGCGTTTTCCCATTTCTTTTCGCTAGGCATATTTCATACTTTCTATTGTTAAAAAGGTCACATAATCTTAATTGTATATTAAATTCATTAGGAAATCCTTTTTTCTAAGAATTCATAGAGATGCAATGCAAATTTCTTACTTTATATAAATAGGCGTTTATCGTTTGGCTAATATTTTCCTGCATTATTAAACTATTCAAAACATTTCATCATCCAGTGTTTATTTGCATTCAATATTTATTAATGCTTTGAATGGAACATTCATTTTTATGATTCAAATCCCTTATCTCAATCGCATTACCGTTTCCTCTTCCTATTGTAATTAACGACCTACGTTACCAATTACCGTATTTCGAACTGGCTTTTGTGGATCACTTAGTATTTATTTCAATGACTGGCTTACATAGGTGTTTATTTATCTGCGCAGGTGTGCGTGGGCGTGTGGGTATATGTGTATACGTGCGTGAGGGTGTGTATATGTTTATCTATCTGCTAGTCGCATCTCTGCAACCACTGAAGCTGTAGTTATGAAGTTTATTAAATATAATCTAAGCAAGTAACCGTTGCAATTTTCATCGATCAATAAGCTACCAAATGAATCAAAGGTACTTATTAATCCCTAAATTACATCCAATAACGACTAACATTTACCCCTGAAAAACTTTATTCGAGAGCCCCGAAAGACGGCGACCCTTTCGTTCACAAAAATCTAGAACTCAATGTTCTCCAAAATTGTTTAAGCCTTGAAGATTTCCGAATTCTGAGACTTCTAAAGCTCCCGAGGTTGGAGTCTTCGAATTTTCGAAGGTTTCCGAAGTTCGGACCAACAAATGTTAACAGTACAAATGATACCACCGTTAGAATTCAATCTATGTGAGTTCTCAATAAGTACTGTTTACCTCCTACCAAGATATAAGTTGAGTGCACAGTGCGCGGCAAAAAAATGAGCTGGATTCGGCACATTCGATGGCGCTTTAGAGTTTAATTTGATCGAATGGAACGATGCACCTATTAAATATTCCTTTTTCATTTTTGAGTCATGATTTTTAAGGCTTTTACGATTGTCGAAGACCGTTTCACTAACAAAAATTTATCTTAAGTTATTGCTAGACAACCGTAAATGAGGGGAAGGGAAGAGAATGTGATGCAAAATATCTCTAAATAATTAAATCATAAATTTTTCTTAAATTTACTCGAAAATTGCCAATAAACATCGAGATTTTATATCGGACAGCTGATTTATTGATTTGTTTACTAACGAATTTAGCGGACGTTCGATTTGATATTTGAAAAGAGAAATGAAAAATTAAATACCTTTTGACATATCAGCGAATTCATTGAATGAAGGTGTACGCTGATCGGCAATATACGTGCGAAAATGAAAAATTTTTTATATTTGCAGTTGATTATCAGCAATTATCATTCTTTTATTCACAAAAAAAACACTTTTTTTGTAATTTATGAAGTGAGAAAAAATTGAGCATGAAAAATTTTTACTGAATCGACTGATAACGTTGGAGGCATTTTATTATGTTTATTACCATTCCTGTTTGTTCATATTTTCTTTTATTTTTATATTATTTTATTTTTTATTTCTATTTTTATATTATTTTATTAATATTAACTAATCGTTCATAAAATTAATTCAGTTTTTTTAAATTAAAATAGCACCGGTTGTATTGCCCACCTAATATCCAACTGAACAAGTAAAATATGCCTTCAGATTAGTGTTCAAAATTCGTTCTTTTTTTAAAGCAGGCAAAAGCATAGACAATCTATGAACGTACAATCACAAACTGTAGCGTTATCAGTTGATGTCTCGAGTGACGACGAAAACACTCATAAAACAATTCAAATATTTTTGGCTGAATTTAATCCGTCTGTTTCCTCTCGACTATCATATGGTGGGGATGGGGGAGGGGCTTGAGAAGGGGATGGGAACTTCATTTAAAGGTGTAACAAAAATGGTTGTGTAAATAACCATTTGAAATTCATTGTCTTCGATTGCAAAGATTTTATTTGTCAACATACGTACTTTCCGTTCACTTATTATTTTCTCTGTTCTAAGTAAAATATTGGTTTAAACATATATATATATATATATATATATATATATATATATATATATAATAAATAGTATTTCGAAGAATCAAATGGATCTGCATATATGCTCTAATTATAACACGCTATCGATGAG
>QEWY01001804.1:1056487-1094698 GCA_006503575.1 Baylisascaris schroederi
TGGAAAAGAGAATATATTTTTTAAACTGCAATCATCTGGTAATAGAGTATGCGGGAAGCAAATTTTTGAGGAAATTTTTTATGAGATCATTGACAAATAAAAGCAGATTTTAAGTAAAATGTTGAATGTCGGAAATTAAGAGGTGTTTTATTCGTGGAATTAAATAAACGAAAACTCCAATATCGGAAAAACCCGATGAAGCTGTAAAGCTTACTGACATAACGTCAGAGGTTGAATTTGTTTGTGAAAAGTTGTGGTTTTATCTCAGGGCGGTAAAGCATTCCATCATTCGCTATTTGATATTGCTTGACAGAGTTCCCTCCCTCCCTCTCCCTTTCTTCCCCCAAAGTGATCTAAATAAAAAAAAAAAAAAAAAATTGTCGCTCAGCGCTCGTGTGAGAGTGTAAATTGCTCGGAAGCATCTCTGTGAATTCGAATCGTAAAATTCTACTACCTGAAGCAAGAAAGGGAATCTATCATGTTCAATGGCATAGCATTACGGCTGATTGAGAATATTTTAGATACTCATTTTTGAAATTTCAGAATTGGCATCATCATATAACGATGAAGAACGCCTTCATACAACCGAATGGCCTTCTGAAGCTCGTACTCAGGATCACTTCTCTTCTGAATACGGGTCTTCGTCTATCACCACCTCAGTGCCAAAGCTTAGTTCAGTTAGTCCCTCATTCACTGTCAGTGTTCGTATGATCTCATCGGCAACTGCCATACATCAAAGTCAATCAGACAGCTTCATCGAATCTCCTAATAATGATAGAAGCATTATTGATGAGAGCATCTATGAAAATCAGAATACTGCTTATCAAAGCGATTCAGAATTTACTCGAATAGTTGATAATTTCGTTGATATGTTACTAGAAGAAAACGATATCACCACTGATAGCGTCACACCGGAAACTACAACAGACCTATCATTGATGGATACTTCTACGACTGTCGCAGATTTCTCGCGACAAGCTGTAATATTGGATGAGGACGTACACGCATATCAACAAATTTCATATAAAGCGAAAATCCGATATTTTTCTCGATTCACAAATCTCGTTATACCTATCGTCAAATCTGAAGTACACTCAACGACAACAACTGCAATACCGTCTATTCAGAATGCAACGTCAGCAAAACCCGCATATATTAGAGCCTATGAAACACCACATGTGAAAAAACATGAAGTGATCGTAAAATTGACTAAAGAACCGAAGATGGAAATCATAGAAGCAATCACTTCTTCCAAAAACACCTCGACATCAGTAGTAACGGAACTGCGAACAGCAGATACTACGTTTAAATCATCTCCTGTGACAGCAACACCTAAACATATGCCAACAATTGCCATTCGCGAACATTTCAAGTGGTGGCGCAACGAAGCAAGTGATGGATCCGACAACCAAGCAGAATCTGTGCTTACTCTCACAACGACGCATGCATCAGCCATACCTAAGAGGTCGAATTCCGAATTCAAATCGACAATTGGAAAAGGACCCCCCAATCGTCCGCTAGACCACCCAATTTCTATCTCGAGGTCTTCCGTTTCATCAGCAGATGAGGAAGACCAAAAGTCGAGTGTTTGGCGAGAATTTTCACACACCTACTCAAATGTCACATCGGTGACAAAACCTCAGGAATCTTCCGATCTCAACGAGCATCTTAATACCAGAAGACCGCTCGTAAATGGCCATAGTCATCCATCGATGCGTCCCATTGAATTGACGAATTCTGTAGGGAGTGTAGATAATGGACCGAAACCTTCGAAGCAAAAACCCCTTCCAAATGCAAAAGATGATTCGTTATCGTGGTTGCAGAAACAGCTCAATCACTCTGCAGAGAACAGGCTGCAGTTTCATCATTCCCGTCATCAGCATCATAAATCAACCGAAATAAACCAAAGATTAACACCTCAAGTCATCAATACATATTCTAATCATCCGCATATGTCGGAGATTATTCCTAATGTAGCAAAATATCCACAAATTCATCAAAGAGATGATTCGCGAACTCCGTCTCCTATACCATTTATCAACCATCACAAGCCTGTGGCAACTTCTACACTAACTGAGAATGATTTAAGCCAGAAAATTTCGACGTTTCCTTGGATGGCTCCATTTTCAGCTATTGAGAGTAAAGGTGGCATTGACCAACATGCTGCATTCAAAGCAACCGAATCTTTAGACGATTCTACCTCATCTAGTGGTGATTTTATAGCCGTAAAGGTGGCTAATCCCTTTATCATCCCTGATTTGCCCACAGGCTATTCCACTTCACCACCATCTACTGTTTCTTTGCCATCAGTGCAAAAAAATTCATTGCCGAATGAAAATGTTTTTGATGCGAAAACTTCAAAAGTGATCGACGAGCAAAGTTCCGATCCGAGCAATATTGATCATCCCGTCGATGAAATCGATAGTGTTTTCGATGCAATTGAAATCTATCCGCATACGTTTACTATACCAACTGAACACAAAAAGGTAATCTATAATTAATGAGAATTTCTAATATGCTAGCTTAATATTCTATCGATTTTGTGCTGCCTACTTAAAGGCATAAATTTTTGTTTAGTAATCTTTCATTGCAATTTTTGAATTTGCAATTTGCATTGCAATACATGGCGAAATGCAACAATTTTCCAAATCGAAAATAAACAGAGATGAATATTGTCGGCAACAATGGACAGCTCCTGTTATTTTTCAAATTTGAAATGATCAAATGTTAGCATATTATTTTCTCGTAAATTTAGTAGATTCGTTAAGGAATATCGGTGTTTCGATATGAAAGACTCATTTTTCATGCAATAATTTACCATATAATTGAAGAGTAGTCCTTAAAAGATAATTTTTATCAATGATAAAATCATAGAGAATAGTTTCTTCAATATCACTTATTACCTCATGAAATATCTCCTCTCTTAAATTACAGCATCCACATCGTCACAAGCATCAATACAATCGTGATTCACCCATAATTGTCACTGCACTCATAGATATAGGTCGTGGTAAATGGACAAAATATACACGTACTTATACGCAATATATGAACTATTTGGAAAATCTCTTAACGCTAAATAATCGTATGGTGATCTTCACCGATCGCATTGGCGCCGAATTTATTCGACGGAAACGACATTCCACAAATACAGAAGTGAGTTTACACTCTTCTTACTGTACCCGAGAGTACGGTAGGTAGAAAAATCCGCCCAATACATGCAACATCCATCGTATGCTCTTAGAAAGCATTTCAGGATGACTGCCTATAAAGAGAAGTGAAAATGCGGCAAATTGTTGCGCGAATATTTGGATGTTTTTTTTGAAAGAAATATTAAGCAGAGATCTAACTGACTGGATGAAAAAACAATAGTCAATTAACGTTGAAAACGCTAATAAAAAAAAAGAATAAAGAAAAAATTAAAACAAAAAATGAATTACATTCCACAGAAATACTTTCTTAGACAAGTATCATCAATAATTATCTACTATAAGGGTCACATAATCGGTTACAGAATTAAAAAGATTGTTGGAAATTTATAAATGACTATTTTCAACTAAAAGATGCTTTAAATGATGAATTATTTATAAGTTTTCATCTAAAAATTGAATTTTTTTTTTTTAAACGAAAATATTTCATTAGACACAAATATGACAAATTTTGAGGCGAAATATTTAATTCAGATCTTCGAGATTACTATACGAAATATTCCATTGTATCGTTATCGTGATGAAATGGAGCAAATACTCACTCTTGAACAACGTGGTATGTTGAATTTATTCAAGTTGGAAAAATGCTGAATTTAAGTCAATGATTGATCTAAAAATTTTGAAATAATTAGATGATTGAATAAATAAAATTAATGTTGAGATTGATTTTGAAAATTACTTTTTACAGAATGGAAATACGATCAAAGAACGAAGGATAAACCAGAGTCGAAGAGTGCCGATTACGATGTATTGGTCAATTCAAAAGCATATTTTTTGTATAATGCAACACAGAGTAGCAAATTTCGAGCGAGTGCAATTTATTACGCTTGGATTGACGCTGGATATGGTTTGAGAGAAAATTGTTCTATTATAAGTAATGATAAGGCAGTTAAATGGACTATGATACTTTTTTTCTTCTTTTATGGTTATCTCTACGCAACAATCATCTGTATATAGGCTACAAGTTATATGCAATACAAGTAATTGTTATAATCTGCACCATAGAACGATCGATTTTAGTATCATTGATTATCCTCTTCTCAGTGACTCATTACCACTTAAAAGAGTTTAAAAATTTGTGGGAATTTGAAAGATTGTTGAGATTTATAAGTCAGAAAAAAAGTTTTAAAACTTGTGAGCCAATTTTGCTTTACAATTATCATTCTTGTATGGCCTCAAAAAAACACTTTTGCTTGTGGATTTATTCGACTATTCAGCGTTATATGAAACNATATATATATATATATATATATATATATATATATACCGATTATCGTAAACCTCAAATATCTCTATATAGTCTATGTTTTGAGATTTTTGTGGAGAGAAGAGTAGCAGGAGGAGCTCTAGTGATGATCAATTTGGCAGAGCAAAAAGACGGCGGAAATGTCTGCGATCGACTGGTCAGTGAAATCTTTCTGGAGAATGCTTTAGCGCAGGTGGATATCACGAAGAATTTAGGAAGAAAAATGGTCAATGCAGAACAATTGTTACCGCTAAGCGAAGAAATATTTTTTCTATGAGAAAACCTTATCGTGTTGGATTTTGCTAAGTCAGAAAAATAGTGAAACAAAGAAAGGCGAAGAACAATTTGCCAGGAAATGAGAAAAACAATATTTCGAGAGTAAATAAAAAAAATATATTTGTACATGAATTAAATTTGCATTTAATTCGATAATTTGTTTCAATATATGTTGAATAACTTTCAAATATGCTCCCATATTTACATATGACTCGTAGGATGATTTCGTATACGTTGTAAATCCCCCATCCCTCCAATATCTTCATAACTGAACCTCCAATAATTTCATAATTGATATCTCACGTCTGCATCTAACATCATGCTCTTATAATAGCCAAATTATTACATACATAGTTGGGCATTTATAACGAAATAATAGCCAAATTTTTGGATCACTATTTGCAACCTACATAAATATATATTTACGACACTTCAAAGCTATATATGCAATAGATTCAACATATGTTAGCAATAGAACAGCGATAAATGTTTTAGATTTTGGAATGGCTTTGTTGGTAAGAAAAAGTTGCCAAGCCATACTAATAAAAATGGCCAAGTTGCACTAATAAAAATAGCCAAGTTATGCTAACAAATCGACTGTCTTCCGCATGACGATTGCCTTCTGATTCCACCATCGATCGATTTTCGATGTTTTTCATCTAATTTAGCGGCCACTCGTTGAAGTTTATACTGTATCTTATAACCGATTCGCATTTGCTCAACGCAAAATCCACCAAGTATAATCCATGCATCATGAACATCAGCAAGTGCACGATCTGCACCAACAAATTCCATCATTGCTTGAATAACGATCTGCAGAAGCTTTTATTAATTGATTTACATAATATACTATAATAAAAAGTGTTTGTTTAATGTAAGTACGCCAAAAATAGTTTTTAAAAGTACCATCAGGTATTTAAAGGATGGGCTGATTCAGATACAGGATCTACTTCTCGGCTATAAAGTCCTATCAATTCAAGGACCACCCACTCAGTCTTTAGAAAGAAAAAAAAATCTCATATGTCATAGATATTATTCGCATACTTTCATATTTCTTTGCGAATATGCGTTATTGTTTTTATTCTTGATAATAACTTCGCCCATCTAAATGGATTTTGCGAAGAAGCATTTTTTCTGAAGGTTAATTATCATCGAAATCCATGAATAACACATCAGCAGTTTCATGTTGTTATATCATAACTTTTTCCCGACAAATAAAAGAATAAGCTGCTAAGATTGAATTTTAATAAGAAAAGTTTCTTGACTAGCCAAGAATTATAACTTCTAATTTTTATATCTTCAAACTTATTAGCACTTACTAAGTAAACGCTCTAAAGATAACATATCAAATTGGGGCGATAATAAATATGGGAATTGCATGAAAATCTTTGTGAAATTGTGAAATGGGAAATGCAAAAGAAACAAAAAATAGGAAAAAGAAAAAATTGAAATCAATATTTTATCTATCAAAAATACGAGAAAAATATTCGAAATATGAATAAAAAAATAAACGATTATTGTAAAAATATTCACTCATCGAGATAATTAGCAACGTTAAAAGTTGATAATCACAAAAGGATTTGCTTTATTTATGTAAATTTTTCAAATATGGCCTCTTCGTATTCAAATGCTTTCTTTTGCATAAAAAGTTATAAGTAAATTATTTAAAACTATCTATTAGCCTTTTCCATAAACGACTTATAAACGGAAGCTATCTTAGTGATCACATAAAATAAATTATCAAAAAAAAAAAATAAAATAAAATAAAATAAAATAAAACAATTGTGAAGATTGCAAGGTCACTTACCTTCCAATAAACTGACTTATAGGTGACTTTAGTGTAGCGAACATGACGTCCACCAAGTAATTGAAGATGTTTACTCATCGCTGTTGCATCATGTAAATGTGACAATACAAACGATAATATTGGTTCTATCACCTACAAAAGTAATAAATAAATTTTTGATGAACAATAAAGAAATCTAAGATTTTTAATTTCATTAACGAATGAAGAATTAATCTTGCTGTCCTTAATTCAATGGATTTTATTTTCATAGATTTATTATAACAACAAAATCAATACAGATCATTTCCCCTATTAAAGATTACGTTTTTTATAATAGGCAACAAACAAACCTCATACTGTAGTCAATTTATTTATGCGATTTGTTTAATCGATAACCGGAAATAAAAGAAAAAAATGATTTAAATTAATCGCTCTCACCTTAACATGTTCATTGAAATAAGCATTATTTCTGAGTTCAACGTATGGTATATCACCTAAATTAAATAATGGTTGAAGACGTGGTTCAATACGAAATATGCGTAGAAGAAGTCGTGTTGCCATCTCGAATTCATCGTCATTATTACGATGAAGTTGCTGGAAAAAAAAATTACTTATTTATTTATTTATTTGCGGAGTTGATTTAAAATTCATTTATTAGTGAATTGATTTGAAAAATATTTAATTTCTTTAAGAGAATTTGTAAAGTCGAGAGTGATGAAAAATATATCTATTGCTATTCTCCGACATTCAACAATATTTGTGGGAAGTTGAACTTGTTGCTTTCCAGATTTTGTGGAAAATAGGGGAGAAAAAAATGAAGTTCTACCCTATCATACAAATATCGTAGCCACTCGTCAGAATGTGTAAATAATATAAAACCATAAAATGATTGAATATTTCTGCGGAATAAATTAGAAAATAACCTGTTTCCAAGTTCGTCGCACAACACTGATCTGATGTGGATCAAGATCACCACAAATTTGAAATTGTGGTCCAGTACATTGCCTAAAATTGAGAGAAAATAATATTCATTTGCTCTTTCATCGTATTTTTTTTCTACTCATTAAAATAGCAATTGATTTTTTTTTCGGAACAATAAACCAATCAATTTTTATTTCATTTTTCTTGCACTTTATAAGCCATGGGATTTTATTTATTCTTTTAGCATAATTATCAATAGGGAGGAAACTTCCTTAACGCTATTGTTTATGGATTTTATGAGAAACAATAATGATTGATTGCTAAAATTTATATCACAATTCTATAGCGATGCTTTTATTTTTGGAAAAGTTAGAAGACAAATATTCAAGCCTTACCTGAGAATCAGACCAGATAGCGATGGGCTAGAGAAGTCAACCGATGAAGCCCTATCTCCAGATGATTGTATGCTTCTGAAATATAGCTTCTTTTTTTTTTCTTTTTTTAATTACCAGTCTTTCTTTCGTCCAAACAGCTGTCACCTAACATCACAAAACTTTCATCTTTATTATCGCTCAGTGACTATGAATTAGCAATTCGCAGGATATATATGAATTTATATCAATCTGCATTGTCTTTGAGATTTTTGCGCTATTGTTTGCATTGATCCTCTTTGAAGTGTTCATTAGTTCTAATGAAGCGAAGAAAACTTATCAAATATCAAAGGCAAAAATTATTCACCTAGTTATAGTTACTTCAATTTATAAATATTTATGAAGAAAATTTTCATAGGGAACATTTCAACTAATCCATAGCAAGTAAAATCGAGAAGTAATTTTCCTTTATATGGTTTCAGCCAAAGAAACTCTGCTAAGCTTGTGGAAACGAGAGAGTAATAATAATATTGCCTTTTGCAATGTTCTTCATTTCGACGAAGCGATCAAAAAGTTTCGAGCGCTTTTAGAGTCCAGACGGGTGTCAATTAGTCGCTTAATGAAAACACAATAGTTAAGAATATAGTCTAACTGGTTAAAATATAGATGAGAGTATTTCGAAAAAATATCTATGTGGCAATAAATCGCTAAGACAGATTCCAACAAGATAAAATCTTGAATAACTCAACAACATTCATATAAATCACTACGTTAAGGACATGCTGCTTGTGAGACTGTATTGGGAATTGACGATATAAGAAAATCATGATGTGTAATCTCTTTCTGAATCGAATAACTAGAGTCATCCACTCAATTAGTTCTCTTTTTTTATCACCAAACAGTTGGATGATACGAAGCATCAGATCATAAAAATTCTTGAAAGATATTTCCTGAGAAAAAAAATTATAGCGTTTATTTCAAGATGAACTTCATTTTTGCCTTCTATGCTTCAATTATACACCTACAACCGAGCATATGTATAGCGTACGCCATTAAGAACACAAATCGATGAGAACATTTTTTATTAGTCCCTCAAATGCACCTTTTTACTTACCTTTTTTTTTCAACTTTTTAACTCATCATAAACATTAATAATGTTCTATGCAACCGATTATATCTCATATGAAAAATTTTTGACAACCATTTTCAAAAATAAATAAATAAATAAATAAATAAGTAAAAAAAAAAAAAAACGATGAAATTTCCCTTTGGAAATCAAATAGTTTCGTCTTTAGTGCATGTCGGAAAATGTGCAATCTTTTTTGCTGTGACTATTTATAGAGTTAAACTTTAAACAATGCACTCAAATAAGCCATTGCATTTGCAAATGATTGAAAACACGCGAACATTTTTCAATGTGAAATATTTGAATAGGCAATTAGTGTGATTCATGAAAAGTCACATTTGCATGCAACAATTTATTTTTTTTTTCAACAATTTCTTATTGCAAATCTCATGTTCATGCTAAATTATGCAATCAATTATGCAACATAAATTCTCGAATATTTGCAACATTTACATTTTGCAAACTTTTCAACGTTGCAAAGGATTCAGCAAAAAAAAAAAAAAATTCATATTATTGCAATCATTGTATTACATACCTATTTGACTGATAGTTCTTGATTTAATTTTGTGAACGAAAGGCGCAAAAAATTTTTATTATTTCATAAACACTGCACCTTCTCTAGTTCTCATCGATAGCAGCAAACTTGTGAAAAAAAGTTAAGTTTTTTTTTCTTAACGCAGAATGCAAAGTTCCCGACGAGTTTTCTTCAATAATTTACTTTCAAATAATATCTACGGTGGTGTAACTTTGCTAAAACTATTTTCACGTAATGGACAATTAAGCAAAACTCAGTAATACTTATCCACTCTTAGAATCAGATTCTTGAGCAAGGATTTCCTCTAGACGGGAATTCTGAATGCATAAATTCGGTTTCATTTGAATCCATCTCAGTTTGAACACAACTGCTTCTGTTTGTTTAGAATTTCACAGTTTTTATTAGCGAATTATTGCAATATTATATCTATTTACCTATGAATATCCTACTTACCTACCTACTTGTTTACCTCTTTACCTGTTTCGCTATCGTTATATATGCGTATGCACCTATATAGCCTCTACCTGTTTCATTATCGAGCACCGTTGAAGCTAAAGCCAAAAACCGGAAATATATAACAACCAGCTATGTGATCGTCTCATATCGACTGTCAAATTGACTCATTTACTTCGAGATGAGATAGAGACACTTAATGTAGACTAAAAAATTGCATGCACTCTGCAATCGATCCAATAGCATTTTACACCAATGCATACTTTCTCATATATTATTATTTACTAATAGCTTATGAAATTGATTGGTCTAATGAGTCAAATGCAAGAAAACATATTGTGACAAGTATTTTGGTGAGCCTATCCACTTGTTATTAACATATCAGTAATCATATATTGGTACCAATAAATATTAAAGTATAGATTTTTATGCATTAATTCAATAGGAGTATAAGAATTTCATCTTTAAAATCTCCCTTCACGGATATACACACTATATTAGGGATATGCAAATAAGCTTAATTTGCATTGCAAAAAAAAAAAACGAACCGTTGTTCGGAATGACTACGGAAAGATGTTGTATGAGATAGACGGCGCTTGTTCGCTTCATCGCGCCGTATCCTTTGTCGATCCACATCGCTATCGTTGCCCGATTTCCGGCGAATAATCTGTCATCAATGATGCAATATTTTCATTCGATTAAAACATATAAAAATACAAAACTCATCAAGAAACTTATGGCGAATGATCGACTAGAGTATTGAGGAAAATTGAAAAAAAATATATTCAAAATTTTTTCTTTTAATTTTTCTTGTAATTTTTTCTTCCTCACATAAATTACTAGCTAATAAAATCCTGTAAGAATTTTGCATTCCGCTAATTATTGAAAGCTGCAAATTTGAAACTTCAGCGAGTAGGTTTTATGCCTCCCTCTATCATTTTCAAGGGATTGAAATATTGTAACAAATACGAGTTGCTAGCCGAGAGTTGACTTTCTGCAGAAGATCTGAAATAAGAAAGCGGAACAAGGAACTACGATCATCAATAAATTTCAACTAGAATAAACTCAAAAAATTTGTAAATTCCACGGGTGTGCTTATCTTTTTGAACTTTGAATAATTACATATGCAAAAATTTGCAAACTCACATAACTATCTTCAAGTGACCTTAGAATTTAACCAAAGTGGAATTAAAAGAGACATAACGGGATATTTCTTCGTAATGAACACTTTGTTGATTGAAGTAAATAAATTCGGCATTTCAATTAGCATCGTTGGTGGCGAATATGAACGTTTGCAAGAGAAAATAGCAAATACGCACACCACTATATTTACACTTAAATTAAACCAATATAAAAACAATAAATGGAATTTTATAGGTGTACGAAATTAATCGATGAATTAGAGTTGGGTTGACATAAAAACTTTTCAACTTTTATATATATTTATATTTATATATTTATATATTTATATATTATCCGCTTGATGCAAAGATTAAGTGATGAGGACCAATTTTAAAGTCATCCTTCCCATTCCCTCCCTTGCCCTCCCTTAAATCATTTGCTGAATTCGGCGAGATTCTGAGGGATAATGGACGAAAGGGGTGGACGAAAAGAACAACTTCAGTTTAGTCTAGCCTAGGAGCCTTTCTTTTTAGCCGGATCCACAGACAGTTCATCCGCTTCTATGTGTAGCCCCTTTTTAAGTGTGAAAGAAAATTCACTTCAGAATTGCACCGCTTATAAAAAACCACCCAGTATACAATAGGCTTTCAAAGCCTAAAAAGATTTCATAAACAAGGTTTAAAATTCGTTCGGCGAACCGATCGAACTCTCTCGTTTTTTTTTCAGTTACTGATGACCAGATGGACAAGCCGTTTACGGCTGTGACTTTTGACCACTGCCACCCAATATTACCCAATTGCGTTAATCGGTGGAGGAATAAAATTGCATCGATCGGATCGTTTTCGCTGAATACGATCCATGAAAGCATTTCCAACTACCATATAAAAAATACATAAAAACGAACACGAGGCGTTCGACAAGGTGATGAAGTGCACGATTGTGGCATTGATATGCCAGTTGGAGAAGAGCTATTCGATTCGATATTTCCCATCATGAACTATATAAACTCTGGTGTTCTGCAAGAAACGATAACTGTTCAAATATGAAGTATCTCTTCTGCTGTGATCGATCAACATGAGCTCTATTTCCCCGATACTATAGCTTGAAATATACGTCTTCTTAGTACGACAATTGGCAAAAATCAATACATCTGGGTGTCATTATCAACACTCAAAGAACGTCCTCTTCCCATAGATATAAAGAAATAGCAACCACCCGGCTGCATCTCCAACAAAACCAAACAAGAGCAATCTCTAGTGAAGATGCTTCGCAGTGGTACTTAGAGACGTAACGTTGAAGTCAATGCGCAAACGCAATTATTCAACGTCAATCCATTGCGGGGTTTAGAGCGTAAGCGAGGGTGCACGCAAGCTGAACCCCCCAATATTCAGAAGCAGTATGAGGTCACGCCTATTATGCGGTCACTTCGGAAAAAACAGATTCCGCACTCAGCATGCCTCGAGAGATTCAACTTAACGTCTGTCAGCAACACGATGGCTATATCTCGGAAGCAGTTGATTCGCCGGAAAACATTCTTCCCTGTATTGAGGAAGTCAATAGTTTCTAGATTGACATACATCTAAGCACATTACTCGAATCCATATGGTGAGCTTACGATGAGATTAGGAAGTCGTATAGTTGTATAGCCTTTCAAAACAATTCAACCAGCGCTTCAGAATTGCGCAACTACAATTCCGTAGGCGTTCAAGTACATCAAGTACCAAAAATCTTGCTTCCCATGACGATGTGATTCTGATAATTAGAAGAAGGATGTTAGAAACATCCCCTTCTGCATGAGGGAAAAGAAACGGCATTCGTTTCTTTGGGGTCATTTTCAAGGCGGATTCTGAAGTACCCACACGATAGATATTCTCAAAAAATGGTCGTTATACAAAAGAAGGAAAATAATTTTTTCCTGCAAGTACAAAATAATCCTGGAGTGAGTATTATTGCATTCACGAAGAAAAGGTGCATACCTCCAAAAAAGGCGATAAAATAACCTTCTGAATTGGTATAAAATTTTCTATCCTGAATCAAGACGATCAAAGCAATAGCGAAATTTCGATTTTAAAATTTCCATCGAAAATAACAGCGAATACTTCAATAAAAATAGCTCCCTAAGGTAATTCACCTAACTTGAATTCACTACCTACAGAAATACATTCAATTAACTCAAACAAATCTCATCTACCTCATTTCATTGCTTTCCGATCCCCTCGTTCCTCATTCGACGTAGCTCCTCTCCTTTATGTTCGCCTCACATTTTTCGTCTGATTGAGGTGTATTCAAAGCAATGTTTTTGCGTAGGAAGATGGCTATAAAGCAGCTCGAAATATTCTATCGTATGGGGAAATATGAGCAACATGGGATTTCAACTATCAAACAATGAATCCCACGAGGATTCATAGGCGTTTCATTTGTGAAAAGTACATCGAATATGACCACTCATTGTTGCTTTCTTTAAAGATTGCGAAGAACGATTTGTGACTAATATAAAGAGAGGAATTCCTTTCAAATATGAAATGTAAAAAATAAAAACAGGAATTGAATTACTGATTGAAGTTAATAAAATAAAAGTAAAATAATATGAAGGAATCTTTTAACAAATAAGAAATAAAAAATGTTACATATAAATCACTTTAATTTTTTTTCGCATTTTCCATATTAGAGAATATTTTAAATCAAAAATTGAACTTTTGAATTTTGCGTTGCATTCAAATTGCTTAAGCGGCAAATCAAGAAAATGGAGAGATTTCCATTGTTATTTCTTAATTACGTCTAAATTAATTTTATTCATTTACCGAAGTCGTTTCATCTTCATCTTCTCCTCCTTTTGTCTCTTAGGAGTTTTTTTTATTTAGAATTTGCGGTCGAAATTCCGAATTTGTTGATCACTGCAGAATCATGTAGATCATATCATCGCTAATATTTCGTCCTCAAAAAATACGATCATCACCCTTTCAACATTTTCTTTGCCACTTATGTCTTGAACAAATATACAGTACAGTTTAATTAATAGTACGGTACTTATTATGTTCTATAGAATTGTTGATACTGTTCTTTAGATTCGTTCTTCTTGACTTCGCACTTCTAGGTTCTTTTATTCGAAACGATCTCGCTTTTTCACTATTGTTCAGATGTGCACCCTCTATCTCAACGATATACTTATTGCAATAACTTAACCCCTAAATATCTTAACTCTTCACTACTTTACTTATGGTAATTTAGATGTTCAAATGCTCCTCACCTATCGATTGTATAAAAAATATCAACGTTCAGGGTTAAAGCCTCCCTTGTACTACTTACTTTCTTTTTTCACCAAAATTTTTATTTATATCTTCTTCTCTGGGCATTTCACATTGTCTCTTATCAAAGATGATTTAATCATTCTTGCATATATCGAATCACTATTACTGGTAATATTTTCGATAAGTTTATAAGTTATTCGAAAAACTGATCGAAACAGGTAAGAAGCTTATATTGTACGTTAGCAAAACCACATCACTGCTAATACAACAACCGTGAATCTTTTATCTCGAATTTATTTGCATAAATGGAATCGCATTTTTATTTTATCTATCTCTTATATTCATTTGAATTTTCCTCGATATAGAATAAAATTTTTGAAAAATCGAATTTTTTTTCGAAAACTGCATTCAATATTTTGGCTTTGAACTTTATAGACAAAACCCGCTTACTTAGTACTTGTAGGAAACAATATAAAACTTGGGAAAAATATACACAACGGAAGAAATCTAATGAAAAGGGAAAGCATCATAAATTATGTACTAATATTTTTCATATACTGAAAAGCTTCCCAAGTGCATTGGAAAGTAAACCAATACTTTTACAAACTCTATTACTCTATCAGATTTCACATATGATCATTTCCAAAAATTCCCTCTAAGCATGGGAAAAATTAAGAATTTGGGAAAAAGTGAAAATTCCCACACTCAAGTTCCTAGGCATATTCACAACTCTACAGTATCATATCTTACCCTGATTAAAGGCTCAAAACCGTTTAGCAAAGCGATTAAAGATAAACTCAATCGGTTGAACATTGATTTACTGCGTAAATAAATAGTAAGAAAGCAAGAACTATTATCGGTTAAATATCATTAATATAATACTATTCAAAAGTTTTAGGAAATTATAAAAAATTCATATTGATTCAACAAAATATAAGCAATTAACTGCCAAGATCTATTTATTGCCATTATACTGAATTGAAATAAAAAAATTCTATTACAAGTAGAAGTTATGCTGAATTTCCTAATACAATATATAACAATGATCTACAAATATTTAGAAAACAAAAAAGCAAAAATAAGTGGGCATCATAAGAAATTTTCTAAAATGAGCACACTCATTTAATCTATCCTTTAACGCTGAAATCTTTGAAAGATTTACTTTTATTTCATTGAAAAAAAATTTAAAACCGTATTGAATTTTTACTTTGATATACAATCCATTTCGTGATGCACTAAACGAGAAACACACATCCCACTTGAGACAAATATAATTTAGCTTAACTCTTTCATAATTTCACGACAAATAACTCAACCAATTTTTGAGATAGCTTTAGAAAAATATTTTAAGACTGAAAAAATTTAGAAGTGATGTATTTCTACTTTTTTTTTAAATACTGAAATATTGTATTTTTATTTTTATTTAAAATATTGAAATATAAGCGCCGAAAAATGAACAATAATTGCAGTATGAGCATTAAATGTACAAGTAAATACAACTTGAAATTCTCTCTTATCATTTTTTTCGAAACTTTAAGCAATCGTATAATCAAAACAAAATCATCGTCAATTTGCCATACTAGTGCAACGTTGCTTAACAACTCGTACGTCAATACATCTTCAGATTAATTGCGTTAATTCTTGCGTATACCTAAACTATATGAAAACATGGTGGAAATTTGCAACTAAACTGCAAAAAAAAATTAATTTGGCTTCGTTATTGAAAGTTTATAAGAAAAGTGTCTGATTATAATCTGAACAAAAGTAGAGGCTTAGCCATCTAGTTTACTTTACTGATTCTCAAAATATATCAGTAGAATTTCTAGGTTTTCGTCTTGATGATTCAAAGATTCGTCATATACGATATTAAAAGCGATTAAAAACATTTAAGTGAAACGTTTTTCTTTTTCTTTCTATTAAAAGAAATCATTCAGCAAAATAGTAATCGCTTTTCGACAATATTTATGTGTCAAGAAATATTGACACCTAAAGAATACTCAAAAATTGTGAGTGGGTTTTTTCATAAATTAGTAAGGGTTGACATCGAAACGAATTTTTTTTTTTTCAACTGAGGATCTATAAATCTGTTTCATTTTCCGTTTTTTTTAATGTGCATATAGGTATGGTATAATTTTTGAAAGTTTTATAAAGAAAATAAGATGCATATAACGTAAAGTCCTTTGTGCGTACAACGTTAGGATAGACCCAGAGAAATATGGTGCCCTGAGAAAACGAAGTTAAGAAAAGAATAGAAAGAACAATTTTTCTTCTTTTAAAAACAAAAGCAGAAATCACCTAAGTATGAGCAGAGATGCAATAGACGACTATTAGGAGAGTAGATATTTGCTAAGAATGCAAGAAGTAAGACTCGAATAGATTAACTATGAGAAGCAAAATGTGACCACTTTTCGGCCATTATCCGTTGATGTGTGCACCTAAATTATACGCGGGCCATCCTCAGAACGATATGCATAACCCTGTTAATATAAGAATATATGTATACAGCTGAATTAATGCTAGAAAAATTAGAAAGTAATAGAAAAGTAACTCTTATCTGAATAAATGAAAAATGTAAAATAAGAAAAAATTGCAGTAAATATAAAAGTTGTAAACGATAAAATTAACCTCATCATCATAGCTCGAAATAATAAAGGAAAATCAAAGATTAAGGATGGTATAATAGAAGAACCACTATGTAAAGTAAAGTAGATGTATAGTTTATCTATAAACCTAGAAATACAGTGAACGAAAATATAAAAGTTAATGCACATTGGAGCATATGGTCGATCCAAGTGCACCACAAACCCGTGTGATAATGTGATAATCGATAAAACGGCCTTGACCGTATACTGGTAACATATAGTGCAATATTTATTTGATCTGTATTTAACACTAGACCTAAGTAGATGTATAGTTTATCTATAAACCTAGAAATACAGTGAACGAAAATATAAAAGTTAATGCACATTGGAGCATATGGTCGATCCAAGTGCACCACAAACCCGTGTGATAATGTGATAATCGATAAAACGGCCTTGACCGTATACTGGTAACATATAGTGCAATATTTATTTGATCTGTATTTAACACTAGACCTATGTTAAGCACATGTTTAACACAAGCATAGCTCAAAATAAACTCTTCACTCTGCATCTGGCGGCTATTATAAACAAAAGATAGAGGAGAATCTTGTCCAACATGCACTATACTATACCTATGGCTTACCAATATGCATGAAATGTTGCATCAGGAATTCTAGGAGATGATATAGGAGCACTATTCTGGTATACAGAATCGGCTATGGTACTTCATTTTATTGACTGGGGTAGTCATATCTATGGGCGATCGAAATTTCAGCGCATAACGAAGAAAAAATTTAGTATGCGCCATGCCTCGCTCAGCATTATGAATTCCGCTAAGTAGCAATGCGTTGAAATGAAATTGGTGACTTTTATAGCTTTATTCGATAGCTGGAGGAACCAATTGTGAATATCTACGGGAATCAATATTTAAATCGCTAGGAACACCGGATGGAAATCGAATCATTGTTGTCGATGGTTCTGTGGGATTTTTTTTGCTTACCCAACAATTCCCAAAGGGACAATATATCTACATGGATATTGCACTCCTTTGGTGGCATTAAATTTAAATCTTCATTCTGCTATGTCTATAGAGCAAATGGATGGTCTGTGGGGTGTTCGATAATATCGCACATGTTGCATCCAAAGATCAAAACGTTTCTCGATTTAGGTTATTGCACCAATATTCTTTAGCCTCTAAGAGACTTCAAGTGGATAACCAAGGATGAATAAAGTCGCATGCGAAATGAAGCCTTATTCGCTTCATTCAAGTATCAGTTGTCAGATTCCAATATAGACATACTTGAGACTAACTTAACCTCTTCTACTCGTAAGAAATGGAAGTTGAAGAGATAGTGTTGCTTGCATGGGCGATCGTTAACAAACAATCGTATAGTACATATGCAACAATACAGTATATGTGCATGAGCGAAGATGCAGCTACCATAGTATATTTTTGAAAAATAAATTATTAAAAATGCATAAAAATGCATTTTCTACATAAAATTTAGCAGAAAAGTGCATCGAGATGCGAATTTTTTTTTTCTCAACTGGAAAAGTACCAACTTTACGAATCCTCCGTTTCGCACACCAATGTAGGTTTTTTGATTGGGTGAACCCTACGAATTTTATCATTTACAATCCTCCGCAACGATGTAAGATGAGCTTCGCTTGTGCTAATCGTCCCGCTGGTGGTCATTGATATTAGAAGCGGATGGCGCAATTTGGCATCTGTGGCTTAAAATTCGACGCCTTGAAGTGGCTATAAACAATTCCTAAAATTTTGTTATTTTAGAAGCAAATTTAGAGGCTGGACAATTGTTCAACGATATCGATTTGCATTTGGATTCCCACCGATAGATCAATAGAATTTTAAACGCTATACTATCACGGTGTTAACTAGCACACTACGACTTCTGTATAATTTAAAATTAAAAAAAAAAAGTTATAAAAATGAAGCGGGAATTTCCATCTGCAGTTGAATAATCTCTTTAAAAGTCATAGTTAAAATTAGTGTTAATCATTATATCATCGGCACTATCAATATTTACCAATCTAAACAATAACTTTAAAAAAAATCGACATCTTTGCGTTATCATTTTTCGAATCAAAAATTTTTTGAAAACTAAAAAAAAAGAAATAAGACATACACAAAAAAAAGAAGAGACATATTATGTTGACGATAAATGTGTGCAAGAATGGTGCGCTTCATTAAGAAAATGCCAAACTAAAAGATTGATGAGCACCTTTAAAGACGAAAATATCAATGCTAAGAAATGTCGAAGAAAACCTCAAGCGGCATATGCTTATATGAGAATATCGCAACTTATCATTCATCATCCACAGAGAGCAAACCGATAAGAAAACTAACTTGTCAACATTTATATACTTCATACACCTTTAAACAATAAAGGTGATGCAAAACTTTGATTACATTTGTGTCAAATCTATGAAGCGATCATGGATTCTATGGATTCTACGGATTCTATGATTCTATGGATTCTATGGATTCTATGGATTCTATGAATTCTATGGATTCCATGGATTCCATCGATTCCATGGATTCAAGATGGGAGATGCGTAACCACGATCGGCCCTTTTCCACGGCAAATGAATCGTTTTTGTTCACTTTTTTTTGAATCCTTACATAGATGTACAACTGAAATATGATAGCCTACACAATAAGGTGATTTCCTATTTACAACTTCGTGTGATGATGCCATATGCCGAATTTTGCAGCACAATTATCGCTGTTATGCATTGACAGCTAGTGCCGATAATCGGAGAAGCCCTTCCAGGAGTTGATATATTAATTAAATCTACCCTCCCCCTTTCCTACCCATACCACCGAAGCGCTTTTCGTCTTCTCCACATTCACTTAAAAGCACTTTACTCAGACCTTCTCCTCGATTACTCGTGGAAGCTTATTACACAAAGAACGCCGCTTATTAATTACTTTTTGTTTAAATCATTAATAATGCGATAAAATTTGCATAGCGGAAAGAAATTTGCATATCAGAAAGGAAGATTTTTTAATAGAGAATTAGAAAAAAGATCACTCTAATCAATGAGCCGAAATAGGCAATTGCATATCGTTTCAAACTCTTCGATGCACTTCACCTGTTGGCTGCTAACAAGTTTATGATTTACCCTTCCATCAATGCTGATAAAGTTTTAATCACCTCGACTCAATTCTATGAATATATTTAGCAAATCCAAGATGGAATAATCGAGCGATCACATTCAACTGCATCAACGAAGTATTTGTACATGTTGATGAAATATCCTAGTTAAATAAAGCTACAGAAATAATTCAACGCGACTAAAAACGAGATTTTTACTTAACTTGGATGGTGAATATGACTGGCTTATCATCCTTATCTGGCTGCCTTATCATATCAGTTTTTCAAATGAGGGATTTCCACGTCTAAAAATGACTCTCTAGCATCGATAACGATCGTTTCATTGGAGGGATCAATGTGGTTTTCATTTGTCGAATGCTCTATGAACATCACTATTGTTCGTTGAAAGTGCTCATATTTGTAATGTTATAACAGCGTACATACGTCGATATCAGTCTTCGGTTGCATTCGTCGTTAACTGGCCGGTGACTATAGTATTTCGGTATTTAAATATTTCAGTACGTTATCAGATCCCTGTTTTATTTCGGTACGTTATCAGATCCCTATTTTATTTCAGTACGTTATCAGACCCCTATTTTATTTCAGTACGTTAGCAGACCCCTGTTTTATTTCAGTACGTTAGCAGACCCCTATTTTTCACTACCACGAGCTTAGATGACGTAGAATATCGGGTTCTATAGAATCATACTATGTTGGCATTAGTATGTTCTCAAAAACGACAATATTCTTGCAAGTTTTACGCTTTATATGTTTGTTGTGAACTATTCATAGTCGTTGCCTTTAAAAAAAAAATTGTTGCCGGATCTCTTAGAGGATATCTGCCATTCCGTTATATTCGCATAATATTTTTGCTTTATATAACAAGTTTTTTATGCTATAAAAACTGTACGATCCCTAACCATTTATTCGGCGCATGCCATATGCGATGAATTTATACATGAAATATATATTTGCAAATGAATTGTTCTCTAAAGAGAGCACAAATAATCCATTATTCGTATCGTTGTTGTATAACTGCAATGTGAGCAGTTAACAATAAGTGAGCACTCCTCGGTTTCATTGTGGGATGTAATGTGAAGAATGCCAAACAGTAGAAAACAATATGCCGAATCATGGTGGGCAACTCATTAGTTCCCCAATTGTTCCCCAAGTGCCAAGTAATATTGGTGGAATATATGCCATACGTTCGGGACTAGTTTTAACGAATTCAATGAGTAGAACTTTCACGAGCTTGAGCTTTTGAGCATCGGTATAACTCTGAGTGAGGACGGTGTTATGAATGCGATTCGCCAAATTCGTCAACGATATTTTTTCCATCATACCGAGATTTGTTGCAGCTGCAATCAATCAATAATTTTTGGAAGAAAAAAAAAATTGATCTTCTAGATGAGTACTGTAATAGACAAAATACGATATCATTTGTTACACTCTAAGAAAGCTTTTGATTAAAATCACAAATTTTATTGAGTGGAAGCGATTTGATTAGGCTTAACGATTTTTATAACCATAAGTTTGAAAAGTCTTTGAAAATAAGCTTAAAAAAAACAAATGCAGAGAATAAGCTTCTTAGTTCGCTATATATGGGAATCAGAATTTCCTCTCAGAACCTCCAAGATTTTCGCACACTTCAACGACTCATAACTTTTATGTTAATGTAGGAAATGTCATCGAAAACCGATCCTGAGAGTTTCTCCAGAAAGTATTTTCCTTTACGGGTTCACAATCGCTCCATTCGTATCCTTAGAATGTTGCGCAGAAGTTTATTTCTCATAAATAAGGAGTTTACCCAGGTTTCCTAATTCTGCATTCTTAAGCTCTCCTTTAGGATTTTCTTATCCCATTTATTCAATCGTATTTGTATGAATGAGATGAGTAAATCGCTATTCTAGATGCATTAAGAAAATTTGGTAAAAAAAATACCAAAAACATTCGATATACTTAAGTGACCACTTTGGTCAGTCATGAACTTGTTCACGTAAAGCAATCATACGAAATGAGATAAACTTACTGTTACTATATTCGCGAAGTGCGTTGGCTAGTTCAGATTGACCATTGAACGATAACGTAAGCACCGTGTTAGCTGTAGAGCAATTTGCGGGTCTAGCGGTAGTGGTACTTGCAGTGGGCTCATTTGAGGTCGAAGCAGTTGACGAGTTAGTTGTTGCAGATGTCGTTGTACTAGCGTTCGGATAACACATCAATAGTTCAGCTACTGTTCCCCACATGCCAATCGGGATTAACGGAACAGTGGTCAACAATGAGGGATCGTTTCCCATAAAGCGAAAAATAAGTATTTGAGTGTTATACAGTTTCTCCCAAGACGGTAACGTCTGTGAAAGAACTGTATTGTGAAGATGATCAGCGAAAGCAATAATCTGTGTCTTTTGTATAGGACCCAGGCTCTGTGCTCCTGTAAAATACTCTACTTCAATGAGACGACGCATTCGATTTTTACTGATCGGGTGCTCCAACTCTTCCTCTGTAGATAGAGGCAAACTATGATGAATCAGTAGACTGAGGTGGGAACTGTACTTAAAAATATACGATAAATGTAGTGTATCCGCCAACCGCTACAGACTATTCCTAGATCTTTTTTTTTTTTTCGTGCATTCTATTTTTAGGACGCGGAAATGCTCAAAGCTAATTGCATATCGGTTTACCACTTCAACTATATCACTACTTTATCTACAGTGCCTACAAGCCCGCCGTCAGCTGCCTATTTGCTGCATAGAATAAGAGGGACAAAGATTCAACCAACAAAATAAACCCCATTTGACATCTGTGTATGAGCGTGGTCACGAATATATACGTCGAAACGCTCAATATGCGATGTGTTTTTCATTTTATGGTATCGTTGCTGGCGTTTTCACCAGTTTCTTCTTTATTTGATGGTTCTCGGCTCATCCGTGGAGAAGCGAAAGCAAGAGGGTATCGAAGTGGGGACGTCGAAATCGAGAACTTCTCATCTTTATGCTAAAATTGATGAAGCAAAATTTATGCCTCTGTCGTTTTCAAGTTTTTAATGCATCTGAACTTTCCAATGCTCTTATAGTTGTTTATTCTATTTATTGCTTCGAATAATTAAAGTGTTCATTTGTTTCTGAATTCCTGATGCCTCACCATGCGAAATATCTGCCGTGTCCCACTCCATCGAGGCTTACAAATTCCCGGCGAATAAGGCTTTCATGAAGAAATGCGCCTTCCTAAAGTGGCTCATTTTGGTCTTCAAAAATTTGGCATTCTAAGGTAACAAACAGTACGTGACGTCTAAATATTGTCAAAATAAGTGATTTTTTCCAAGTTTTTTAACGGAAAAAGAGAGAAAGAACTTCTTGTGATGCAGACGACGAGGAAGAGCAACATTGTTAAGCGGTGATGGGAAGGGGGAGACCGAGGGGAGGAAGAGGTGGAGGAGGTCACTCGCCTTTCCGTAATCCCAGATGGTATTCATGGTGTTCATCACTTCGTTTTTGCATGAGATTTCAATCGAGAACGCAATGGATAAGTTCGTCAAGGATTTGAGATAATACAACCAAATAAACTAACCACTCTTCAAAGATGTGACCAACTGTGATTGATTAGCACCCGCCGGCGTCGTTAGAAGACCGTCGACTGTGCTACAATCTCCTGAGGCGGCATATGTGCTTGCAACTGATGATATAAGCAAGCAGATGAGTAGTGTCGACATCGTTCCCACAAATCGCCGAAGGTACTCTACCGAAATGATATCTTCTTACTGTGTGATCACTCTTTTATACCGTTTCCATCGCTATCAACCGGTTCATGAAATCCGATCAAATCGCTTCACTAATACGGTAGTGCAAAGGACTCAACATCAACGCTGCTCACTCTGCTGCTTTCCTCATTGCGAATACGAAAGTGAGATGTAACGCTTGAAACATAGCACTCATGGAAATGCCATTCTCCAAATGTATATGGATATATTTTTCCCCGCATATAGAATACAGTGGAAAGTATGCTGAACGGGAATATTAAATCGCTTTAGATTTTTGCCAGTGATACTGCGACAGCGCAACTTGTATAAAAACTCTTCGTAAATTCCGAGGCATTTTTCCTGGATTATTGCGCTAAAAAATTACAAAAAAAAGAGAAGTTGCTCGACTATTCGCAAAATTCAATACTAAAGTTTGCATTCTGAAATTTTTGTGCTAATTTTCAAAACTCTTCGAATACTGTACCACTTTGATGTCATCGAAGATGCCCATCGTTCTCATGGTTTAAACTATCACAATTGCACCTTTTTGAGTTTGCGCTGCATTCAGCGATTCCTTCTCTCGCTTCATTTCTTCCCACTTATTCCATTCCACTTACTAGATCACTTATAGCCATCGTATATCATCAACTGAAATTAGGCTTATAAGATTAAATAGGAAAAGGTTACACTTCATGACGACCAGGTCTTCGATGATTCAGTAATCGAGAAAAAAAAAGAAGAATGTTTAAGTGCGAAAAAATTTTTTTAGGCGATCAAGCTTAATTTCATCCCAAAAATGACGACGAATTGAGATAATCATATCTTAATGAATTAGTCCTTCCAATAATCGAATTTCCCTTGCACAAATAAATTGCTACAATTTACAGCAATTCTTTTAGTAGTTGTTTTTTTTTTCCATAGTAAATAGCAATGATACGTTTTGTATGTACTGCCGGGATTTATTTCACATATTGTGTAACAATTCACTAATTCTCGTGAATTTTTCAACGGTGAGATTAAATAAAAGTTAATATGCAAAATACGTGATCATTGATTTTCATCAATATACTCATTTTTTCAAATTTCAGCGAATTTATTCCACAAAAAAAAAATATTGTTTCAGTCGCGTGATATAGTGCATAGAAATGAATGCAAATTTTTATGCAAATTTTTGCAAATTTCAAGCGAATAGATCTCTAAATATCAGTTTTTGGAGAGTGGAGGAAAAAAATTAGAGCCACTATGAGTGAGAAAGCGGAAAAATGGATTTTTGTTGACTAATGACTCTCATTGGCAACATCGAGGACCTCTTTCGAATATTTTATTCATCGCTAAATTCAGTTTCTAAATTTTTTTTTCTTTTTTTAGAAAAATTCGACATTTTGTGCTGAGAATTCATCGGATTTCAGATACGATGCTGAGCGAAACTTTTTATGAAACATCTGCAGAAAACGGGCATTTTGGCCTAACTTTGATTTCCGCGAAACTCGTTTATTCGAACCAAAAATCTTTCACCACATCACACTAGAGACCTCTCAAAGTCTTTAAAAAGCTAGAGGGGGTTATAAGGAAACGGTGTTATCACTTGTATTCCGAAAAGCCAATTCTGCGATAATTTTGCATTGAATAATATGGCACACTTATCATAAATGTTGCTGAATATAGGTTTCATCCTTTGGTCATTTGAGGATACGTTGTTTCCTTATAACACCCCCCCCCCCCCCACCCCCTCCCATTTTCAGTGTCATCTCTCTAATATCAGGCTCTTTAAAAACTTTGAGAGGTCTCAGCCGGAAGCACAATATGTTGTGGAGGATGACTGTTACATCAATGAAAGTTCCTCTTTATCGCTGGTGTATATTCATCTGCCAGCTATCTTTAAATCAGCTTCCATTACTCGAAATATTAGGGCAAATTGGTACTATCACAACCGCAAAAAAATGGTTTTCATTAATTTTCTGCATCGACATCGAAACTGCGTAGATGGTAAATGCGCCAACATCGAGAAATGTATCGGATTCCTATAAATCATTGATCGTCTCCATCACTCTTATATAAAGATTGGATCCTACTCGAACGTGCTTATAGATATGTGGAATACATTAGCATAACTTATTTGCGTTAGGCAAAAGAAACGTTTAAAAAGATCGGAGGTCAAAGGTCAAAGAAAGTTTAATGTGAGTAAAGGAGGTTAAAGATACGCACTGATAAAGATTGAAGAAACGCATCATGGAGAGTGATACGATGTGCATTTACGTTGATAAGAATATAATATTGATAAATGAGTAACGATGGAGCTACAATAGATTATTTGATTCTCTTTATGTCTCCAGTTTCCATAGCGAAAATATTTTGTCCTTTTCGCTCTACATTATCAAATTTTTTAATCTCAGTGCTAAAATATTTATCTTATCAATTGGTAGAGTGCACCTTAACAACTGATATCAACTGGTCGATCTATAATATCAGGCTTTAAAGTTTAAAGCTTAATTTTTGCGTAAACGATTACGTCTCGCAAATTTCCAATTCTTAGATTTCTTGGAAACTTTTTGGAAAAAATTTTGCATATAGACAAATAGGTAGACGCACATACCTATGAGCTTATTAATCGAAACAACAAAACGTTTCGTCAATGCAAATATATGTGCAGCAAATATAGTTTGTGTCCGTATGCAATTTGAAATCCGCATCCTCAGTGTCTATTTTGTTCTCTATTCGTTTGTTCGATGTGGTCTGTGTCGACGTTTTTTTTATTTTTTATTTTTCATTATATAGTTTTTTCTTAGCTTTTTGTTTTCATAAAGTCCAAAACTTTTGATCCACTAGTAGGTAAGTTCTGTGCTCAAAATCATACCTTTAATGTATCATACCTATAAGCGCTACTATTCAAAACGCAAATGCAATGAGCAGTGCAAGTGATCAAAGTACAAGGCGTAATGTGAAAGGCAGTAGCAATGGTAAATAAAACGGTATGGTACAATGTTTCTGATACCTGATGGGTTTGTAATACAATCCCACCGGGAAGCAATTCCCTAACGTTCTTCCCGTCGACCTTCCGTCCGAGATTTGCATCACGACAAATGTTTCTCGTCATAGCTTTCAAACCGAAAACTGTTATGACGTGCTGCGGTGTTTGCAAATCGTCGACAACGTCTTGTGGGAGGAAAGCAATTTCAATTCCCCATTCGAAAACCCTCTTCTTGCATCACTTTAAAGAGATGAATTACACATTCGATAGCGATATTGTGTGGATCAACTCTACTTTCAATCGTCCTACTAAACATCTGGTTCTCTTTGATGTGACCTAGAAGTCGCCTTTAAATCCAAAGTTCTTGCTTTCTCGATCCAATAGTGACCTAAACTCCTGGCCAAATCCGAATAGAGTAAAAACGTTGCTGTACTCGGACTAAATTTTTGGCAGATATTTCATCAAATACGCTCCATACTTAAACAACACCAAGGAAACTCGCAATTTGCAACGATTTTTTCTTTTTTTTTTTTACTTAAACTCTCCCATACAAGTAGAAGTATTTTTGAAACCTATATGCTAATTTTTAAATAAAACAAAAAACTTAAAAGCTGAACGTTTCAACATTGGAAAATTCGATCGTGATGTTCGATATTGGGGAACATTTTAGGTTTAAGCTTGCCATTTATGCACTCTTTCCCTGAATCACGACGAAGACAAGTGCTTCATCAAGAGCTGAGGGTGCAAAGTGTCTTTAAAACATAATAGGCAATAGGAAGTAAAATTTCACGTGGATTTCAAAGGTTGTATCCAAGAAATATGCGGGCTTTTTTTGTGCTCAAATGTACGACTCCACTGGTGGCTTGCGTATATCATATGAAAAAAAATGGGCATGAAGTTGTGACATAGATTTATAGAGAATGTAAAATACACATGGAGGCCTCATATTTTCGAAGAAAACAAATGCTTGAAGATCGATGTAATCACGTTGAGCTATTAGTTATCTGTGCTTTAGATCTACATTTTGTACTTTTGAAAAGACAAAATTGGATTTGAAATGGAACAAGGCAAAGATCCTTCAAAAACCGCAAAAAGGAACGCTTCACATCTTCGATTTAGTTCTCAAGTTTAAGGGAATGCAATAAGGGGAACGTATTAGAATAAAATTGACAGCGTCCAGAAATGATGCTGAGAATATCAACCCTAAATAATTGGGGTGTGTGGGAGAGGATAAGGAATAATCGGGAAATTTCTATAGGAATATATGATTGCTAGTATATCCATCTTAAGCAATTAGAGGCGAATTCATTTAAATTCATCGATATATATTAAGTGATTATTGCAAGTTAAGTGTGCATAACGATGCATATTATTGCAAATAGAATAGATCGCTTCATCGTTGACACAACATAGATAGAAGATAATAAGTTAACCAAATTAAAGAATATTTATTTATTATTAATCTTTATTGCATTGATCGTATTGCATATTAAATATCCTGCATTCACTTCTATGAGTTTATGATCGCCACACGTCCACGCCATCTATTACGTGCTCGCTTAACGCATTCACTCACTGCACCATTCACATCATTGCAGAAATCTTCACTACAACAGCAAATCTTTGCATCTGGTGGCATATTGGATTGGGAATCAACGAGCACTTTATGACATCCACTTTTCTGAAATATAATCCTGAAAGTTCGTTGGATTACTACTGTGTCTATGATATTATGGTTTCCCACCTATAGAAGCTACTCACTATTTCTGTCTTTCTACGCTTTGCTCTCTGTTAAGTCATAAGCTGGCACGTCATCTTACCTCCAACTCTTCTCGATGAAATAAAGCAAATAATTCTGAATAGATAAGCTAAAATTTTAGTAAACGCTCGAAATAAATACCAAGGATATGTTACAAATAAGTGCACGAATGACTCATATCCATATAAACGAGATAACTGTTTTCTCTCTATGGGATTTACAGGAGCGGAAGTAACCGGAAAGCAGGTAACGCTCTTCATTTTTGCCAGGAATAGCGAGGACGTCCATAAAGTTCGATAATGATCCATTTTCAAGGCGGCCATCGGAGAAAAATGTCCAGTCTCAAGAGTCGCAAAGTATTCTTCGTCTATTTGCTTTATTTTTATTTAAAACAAAAATCATCTTTCTATATTCATATAGCTCTTAAATACTGTTGAAGTTCATCTTACTTATGTGGGACTCCTCTTTAGAATAAGGAATAAATGTTATATTATATTTTAGGATATGCTATCCCCTTTTCCCGTGTTATTATGCGTTGTTCCCCGTAAAAGATCGGAATCTCACCTTGCAAGGAGATCCGCTAAAGAATTCCACACTAATGCTATCTTTGCCTGTTGAACAACCATAACGAACGTGGAATGCGGCATCATAACTTGCTGCAATTTGGGAATATATTAAAAACTGAAATTGGAATTTTTGCTTTGACTTAGACCATTTCTGTGCAGTAATTAGAACATCATGCGATCTACTCAGCACAATTCATTGCATGGATCGGGTAACTGACCCTACAGCAACCCATAAAATGGTGTTGACGGAGGTCAAGATGATGCATATCAGGTTCAACTCGAGCCAAGAACTTCCTTGGGATCTCAAAACGTCGAACTGCTCGACATGGGAGCTTAGTACGAATATCATCAGCACCTAATGGTCGAGACTGTGGTACCATCAGAGTCCCTCGATTCTTAATCTTTGTCAAAAAGTTGGACGAGCGTTCCACTCAGAGACCCTCAAACAACTCTGGCTCGAGGATATCTTTTCATTGGGTATTTGCACACGGATCGGGATAGGACTTGACGAGTGAAGCTTGAATAACTGCATTAAGGTTTCCGATGGAAATGACAATTTTCTTCGAGCTTCGGAGCTGGGACTATAACATTAGAAGACCGCCGCACTACCGACTCAGCTAAAAGCAGAGGTCGTTTATGTCATTCCATTGAAGCGAACTTGGCCATCTTCCCTACCTGCATCGCAGACTTTCTTCACACCTTCCAGACTCAAAAGACGCATCGCCGCCCTCTGTGGGACTCGAACCCACGACCCTCAGATTAAAAGTCTGATGCTCTACCGACTGAGCTAAGAAGGCTCACGCTGCATAGTCCTTACATTCGATATGTGAATATGGGTCATTTTAAAACAGTCTCGTACTTTCATTTTTTAACTTGTAGGATGTTCAGTAGCAATCACGTTATTGCTGCCTCATTAAAGCAAAGCTGTTTACAGCAGCACTTCTATAAGCGTGCAATTGGAGTATTATAACGAATTGAAACAATGAAGAAGAGGTGACAAAAAAGACGAAAAATATTTTTTAGGCAATGTGTATGAAATAATATTAAAAATTTTC
This sequence comes from Baylisascaris schroederi, assembly GCA_006503575.1. Taxonomy (NCBI): domain Eukaryota; kingdom Metazoa; phylum Nematoda; class Chromadorea; order Rhabditida; family Ascarididae; genus Baylisascaris; species Baylisascaris schroederi. The sequence goes on from QEWY01001804.1 coordinate 1,086,566, forward strand.
TATCACATCCAATATCATTCAGCTTATCATCAACAATGGCAGAATACATGAGATAGCCGAAAAGTGCTTGACACAAAACTCATTAAGTGCTCTGACTCAACAGGTCAGGAAGAAGGTCATGAGCGAAGCTCGGGTCGAGGACTTATCTGTGGCGCTGAAGACCTGACTTTTGGGGCTTCGTTAAAAAAAACATCAGGTTATTGCCTCTAATGCCTAGTTCGCATTGATTAGAGACCTCGACGAGAGATGCTGGTGGCTTCCTGAATCCTGCGTTGGATCGTCAAAAAACTTTCTTAGGTCCGAGCCAGTTTCTGTGCCTAAGCCCTTATCCTCCGCACACTGGCTATACAAGCATTGGCATTGCTTTGCATGCATTCAAATTCGAATTACTTCTCACTCGTTGAGTTTATCATAATAATATACTTTATATTTTATGCTTCGATGGAAAATGGCCCCATTCAACTTCTTATTGCTCGAAGAGTATTCAATTTCCTTCGAAATTCGGCTTTTTAGAATGGATTTATGACCGATTCAAGGATCTCGTCATACACTAATACCTTAGAGGTCAATTAGACCATAAATTCCCATCCACACCTGATGCACTTCCACATACCTGAAATATGTAGATATCTTAGGTTTCGTTATAGTTAATATGTTCAGCTTTTCTATCTTAGGCCACACTCTTGCAACCCTCGATTAAAGATCATGCCTAGGTGCATGTCTTATATGGAAGGGAGGAGAGGAAAGAAAGAGATTAATCGAAAAACGGCTAAATTTCAAACGGCGGGTGGTAAGCGCGACATCCTGCACTATCTATAATTTTGAGCCGAAACAATCATCACCTAATGTTCGTTATTTGATTCTCTAGTTCAAAATTTTGAAAAACAAAAATTCATCAACATAAACCAATACCTCTATAGGTATAGTTGACACAGAATTGTGCATCATCGCATTCATCGTTTCTCTTCACTGATCCATCGATGCCATATGCAGTACCCACAACACATTTCAACGTTGACACTAACGAGAAGCATAACGCAACGATCACTCCAACATATAGTCCTGAATTTTTGGGTTTTTCTCACTCATCATATATTCAATAATAATAAGCACTATTACCGCATTATTAAACCAATGTATTTGAAATTTGAAGTTAACAAGGTGCATTCTGAGAGCACTACATTGCATCTCTATGTTAGTGAGTCTATCTGTCTATCCAGCGAGGTCAACTTGTGGATGGCTAAGACTGAAATCGGCAGGCTTAGATAACAAGCATCCTATACCTCCACTTCACTGATCTGTGAAAGGTGTTACTGATAGTTCTAAATTGCCAAAATATGAGGGCATTTTGTAAGCGGAAAGGTTAGATCGTTCACCAGTCGGGTGTCCCAAAAAGTAAGTAAACCTTTTCTAAAATGTTTGATCATAAGAAAATCACTTGTATTGGCATCACAACAGATGCTTTATTATTATTTAACAACTTGTGGGGTCTTAAGTCTGATGAGATGGACGAAATGCAAAGCAACATATCCGGCCCCCTCCTCTGGTACTTTGGCGCCTTATTGCGCTTGGTTTTCATCAGAGGTGGAAAGGGCTGTGCTCCTTTCTGACGACAACTGATAGTAACTAAAGCCTGATAGCAAGTTAAAGATAAGAATTCATTAGAATCATTCAACTGTAAGAAAATACAAATTGTGGCTTCGATATTAGCTGTTGATATATTTTTTATATCCGGGAAAATTTGAATTTATTACCTATATCGAGAAAAATTTGCATATTTCCAATTGCAGTAAAATTGAAGAGGAATGAAAAATTAAAGTGAGACGAATTTCGGATTGATATCTGCTGTTGATCTCGCCTATTTTTTTTGCAAATGAGTAGCAATTGAAGAAGTAACTCAATACCTTATTAGTTGTTTATCGAGTGATCATTTAATACTGCACCGATATGAGCAAAACAATTTAATATTATACGCTATTTAGAGTAGGCTCTTTTTTGGATTTATATTTTTATTTCTGGAATATTTTAGAACTATGGAGAAAGCGATTTGATTTTCATATAACAAGGAATGCTTTAATAGGCGATTTTTTACGATATAGTTATCTAAAGCCTTATTTAAATAGTAAAAGATAAAATATAGTATGAAATCAGAGAGCTTACCGTTCATTTCGATTCAAAAATACGATGAAGTTTCTTTTGCAAAGAGGCGAAGAGAAGTGAGAATAAGCCGATCATAAATATTGGCAATATTTAAATAGCAATGAGAATGAACTAATATTGTTTGCATTTATCGCATAAACTTTCCTAATTTCGATTCGATATTCACGTGAAACCCATAAGAGCATAAATATAACATCAAATATTATATCTATAAAAATAAAAATAAAAACAAAAAAAATATCGCCCCATGAATTATTGGTTTTATTTATGCGCGAATGAGAATTGATGCGGAAAGCGATGCAACCAGCTGCATCCTTTTAACCATCTGTCAATTGCTAATGTTATGGTTTATATGAGCGAAAGTGAATATCTATATTCACTTCATCTATTCTATCAAATAATCTGCAAGATGAAATGAATTCAACCATTAATGGTACATATACAACTGAAATTGCCCTCATTCATTGGTATACACGGCTGGCACTTTTTCTTCTCGATAATTTTATGCTAATTGAAAGCCTATTTATATGTGGAAAAATATAGAGAATCTCAGAAGAACTAGGTGGAATTATTTATTATTTCTTTTCGGCTAAACTCCTTATTCAGCTAAACACTTGAATTTGAAAATCACAAAAACAAACGATCTGCAGATTCTGCTGGAGAAAAAATGTTTCTTTTTTTCAACAATCCTAAACAGAAGATTTGATATTAAATTTAATACTCGTTGAAATACAAATGCAAAACCCTAAAAATGCTGAAGTAGTCAACATTAATGGATTCATAACTCCCGTAAGTGAGTCTGGAAATGTTAAAAACTGAAAGGATGAAATAAGGAAAACATTGACCCTCACTTACATCTCCTCCTACCTTTTCGTCCCCTTCAAAGGCAAAGAAGTTCTTCAGTGAAAATGCACCAATATATACTTCGGCCGAGATTTCGCAACACATAAGAATTGGCACTAAAGGATACAGCCGTCAAAGAGTCGACATGAGGGGTGACCAAACTCTCGACCTTTCAAAATATCGGTTTTGTTATATTTTTGTAAAGTTCGAAATTTCCATTGATGAAGAAAATGCGATGTGGAAATCAATCTGTTGTTGCTCAGGAAAGATGAAGCTTGCTTTAATGAATTCCGCAAATTCGCATAATTCAGTGAGACAATAGCAACGATTTGTGAAAATTTACTATGGATTTTGCATTAAATCCTGATAAACTGATTATAAAATTTGTCGATAGATACGTTAGAAGATAAAAGTATAATTTCGCATCTATGAAGAACAGACAAGAATTTTGAATGGAATTAGAATAATTTTTATTAGTTTCCTTCGGTGAAACGATGGATATATTCAGTGGATTTCAAAGATTCTAATAATTTTTGAAGAAATTTTAAAAGAAAAGGATATAATAAATCTTCAATCTTCAGTAGATGTACTACACATAGAAATCCTCATATAAACAATTTGAGAAAAACGCACGCGTCCTCTCTATCTCTTCTGTGCGCGTGCGTTTGTTGCAAAGTCTACCCCGCATCGTGCATATGCAATTGGGGGTTAGGGGGTGTCCTCCATAAACAGCCTGGTGGATTTTCCATAAGAGGATTTTGCATGCATAGATTTTGCATTTTGCATTTTGCATTTTGCATTTCTTCGAAATATCTGGAATCTTCAATTTTTCCTTTTTCCTTATATGTATGAGGCTAACTTTGATCGTTGAATAGCAGTAAACAACCACCCCCTTTACTAACTATCTTGGTACTTGTAATTTCAGGTTTGTAATAATAATGGCTATAAAGGTCGATGGTTAGCAATTTCAATACAGTCACCGAAATATAACTGAAATAAGGGACTTTTTAACCGAATCGATCAAACCTTTGGTCTATGCTCTAGCCGAACGGGTGAAATTGTAGAGCGGATGATTCTTGAAGACTTTAGGAGCACAAAATTTCATAGTCACTTTTTTGTTTGCGTTAACGAAGGGTCAACCTTTAAAGTAATAAGTTGTATTTGAAGGACGTACTGAAGGGACTAGGAAATATACTGAATCGTTTCAATTGTGGATTCCTACCTGCCAGGACATTGTCCAACACCGGGATAGTCCTTGCATCTATACCACGCTCCTCTAGAGGTCTGATGGAAAGTACTGATACTATGAATCGAGGTTGGTAATTGGCAGGAAGGCATCGTTCCCCTCGACTGCTATGACAGTTTGCCTCATATTAGGGAAAGCGGATTTACCACCAACCAGATGAATTTTACGAATGAAAAAACAGGATTTGTTCCTTGATCGTGCGTCGAAACCGTCGAGCTAAATTTTCCAATAATGAATTTCAACTGTTTTTTTCTTTTTTTTTTTGTGCAGAAGAGAGTTACGCTGATGGGGGGCATCATGTTTATATTTGTGTACTTATCCATGTGTGCTAATTTATCCATTATTCCAGTCCATAAAACAAGAGAGTCAGGACAACGAAGTCATTGGTATGTAAATAGAGCATAAATTTTAGAGAACTTTCCAAAAAATTTTGAAGAACCTTCCGAAAAATTCCAAAGGTCCTTCCAGAAAATTTTGAAAGACCTTCTAAAAAACTTTAAACGACCTTCCAAACTCATTATTGTTACAGCCAGGTGAAGTATCGGTAATATGAATCTTACGGTCGTTTTTTTTGAAAGATTTGCAGCCAAAGTTGAATTTTTTTATTTGAGAGCTTCTTTTCCATATATCGCTTCGTAAGAAAGGAGCAATTAGGCGTCAGGTAGTTATTGTTCTCGAGTATTTGTAGTGCTTTCACATCCTCGTATAATTAGCCGGATTACAAAGAGCACATGCCGTGCCAACGGTTATGGCGCGCTTTTCCATTCCCATTAATAATGGACACGACTTGTGTGGTTTCATTACGAGATCAACATAAAATAGAGATGCAAGGATGTATGTGATTGTTTCTGCAGGTTTTTCTTTGGTTTATAGGTAAATTTCTTATCATACGATGAAATTGTAAAAATTCCTTCGATATGCGCTCATTTTTCTTTTCTTCGTCTGTACAAAACCAACTCGATGAACGTAGGCAAAAAAATCCTCGTTTACCTTTTAACACAGTCGCTGTATTAGCGAAGTGGTGATCTTTGCAGCTGTAGCGGCGAACATTTGCGCCGTAAAGTACCGGTTGGTCACGTAAATGTACCTGAAGTAAATCATTTAGTCGTTACGGGAACTGCATTTGTGCCTTTGTGGAATTACCTTGTGGCGCAAGTGTCCGCCACGAAGGCGCCCCACAGTACACGTTTCAGCTGTGGAAATACCTCATGACATGAGTGTCCGCAGCGAAAACTCAATACGGCGCAAATGTCAGCTGCGGAATTGTTTCGTTCATTCATTTCTTTACTATCGATAGCATTGCACATGGTGATCGATGAGTGATGTAGAGGATGACACATCGCATTGTACAACAATATCGGAATGTTGGGTTGTTTTTGCGTCAATAAAGTGCAGTTTTGTTGCGCTATATGCGTATGGTTCATAAAACCAATTCATTGTTAGTCGATGCGGTGGTTTTGTGTGGTTTTGTGGTTTTTAGTTCGTAGGTTTCTTTACCTCCCTCCGTCCCCCTCCCCGCGATGTCCAGCATAGTGGCCGGAAAGGGTCTACAGCGGCATTTTCGAGCGAAGTCGAGGAGAACTTCCTGTCATCTATGAATGGGTTGGCCGACAGAACATCTATTTCGAGTGCAGTCGATCTCCCAAAAAAATTTCCCCCGGCCCCAAACTTCCGGGCACCAAATGCCATCATTATGCCAGGGAAGGTTTCTTTAGGAAATCCCCCAAATCGCTCACCTAATCCTGCTGCAGTCGCCTTGAGTACTGACAATACTCGTCAGTCAATTTTCGGCAGAGTAATGAGCCTAGCTAGTGAATGATGACTTCGGCGAGCGGTGACGAATGAAACAAAGAATAGATTTCAGAGAATACGCACAGAGCGACAATCTTGCGATGTCTTTAACGCATTTAGCTTTTTTTTTGAATCTCTTAAAGAAAATGTAAGAAAAAAGTCAAAATTACACACATTTGTTGAAGTCTTGAAGAGTAAGCAGTTAATGCTGTTCACCATTTTTATGCGTACAGTACACTTCAATTCTCTGAGAGGAAATGCCTTCAAAAATTTCATCGTCACATGTGAAAATCTGCTTTTCAAAAATGTAAGAAAATTTTCACTGTCGCAGAAAGTAAGGAAAACACAGGAAATAACTGGATGACGTGGTCATAAAATCAATTTCTATTCTAGTTATCACTGAAGGATATTTGATATTCTCATCGAGGATGACACACGTCCATTTGTGGGCATTCGATAGCACTCTTGCGCTTTATTGATTTACTGAGCTAGAAAGATTGTTCACTTGAAAGTTGACATCGATTACTACTTCCGTTTATTATGTTGTAACATTATTAGTGGATGTAGAACATCCTAGATTGTGCAAATAAGTGATCGACTATTAAAGTTTAAAGGAGGTAATGAGCAGAGTTTTTAATGACACGAAAACTTTTCTCAAGTTTGGTCAGAGGGGAAGCTTCGAGGGGGTGTGTCAGCGGTTTATGTGAGGTTTCGCTGTGAAATCAAGAAAAACTCCCACTCTGCACGACTATAAATGACCACAATGACCTCGGTAAGGCAGGATTAGATATATCAGCACTTAGTGATCTTCCAGTTAAGCATTTAATTAAAAAAAGAAATGAAAAAGTTGCAGAATACTTTCGAATAAAAATTTGACATTTGCTAGAACAAACTACCATCTTGGTTTCAGACAATGTCTCTGCGCTTACTGCTGCTGATGGNCGACTCATATTGAGACGATTTTCGGCATGGCCGATGCATCGGTAATATGTTCACAACTCATACAAAATCTGGATAATGTTGATGCAGCCCCCTCAGAAGTAAGGACCACCAGTTTTCCTGGATCATCTAGCTATGAGGTATATTTGGTTCTTTTCAGGTCACTATTTCCATTGCATGATGTTTTGTTTTCAGTTTTTTCCTCCTTCCTATCTCTGTCGTCTTCCCTACCTCCACCTCCCCACTCTCCTCCCCCCCCCTCCTCATCCTTCCATACCTTACTCCTGCTTCTGCTTTCATCCGTAGTCGAAGGTTTCATATTCTTTTTTTTTTAGTCGAATGACTAGGACCTCATTGAAGTTTTTGCGTCGATAACTCTAGGTAGTAGGTAGGTTCAGCTTTTCTGGCAAATGAGCTAGTGAACGATCGTAAATAGGTGAGTGACCAAAGGTATGGAAGAACCTTTTTGCTCGAAATATTTGATTTATTATGCTTCTATTGGATGAAATTTGTTCTAAAATGCACAAATTAACTCACAGATTTTTTTTTTCTATTTCTGATTGTTTCAGTGTTAATCGTTTCCAATAATTAGATAACTATATCCTTTCATATGTCAATCACTGCTAATCTAATTTTCGATTCATTAGGGGAGAGTTCCTCATATATTTGGCGATACTTATGAATGATGGACATGCTGCGATCAGAATATACGAAGAATTAACAAAAAATCATCTAATAGATAAATGTTTGCCTTAATTTCAGTTGCATGGAAATAGACGGCGATCAGCGTCAGCGGCATGTGTTCGTCTTGAAGAAGACAGACTAAGATGTGTAAGTATTTATGTTTATCGCTTGAAAAGGATGGATCAGATTGCTTCTGGCCCACTTGGGTGGTCCTCCTTTTGTGTGGCCATTTCTCGTTTAAAGAGAAGGAGAATGGAATAGAAGAATACGAGGGATTGCCCGTATATGTACACTTAATTTTTAAATGGATCTTCTTTGCACGTTACATAGTTATAGAGTTACCAAAGGTGTCAACTCGTTCAATGACATTGCTGGAACAGTTAGGGTCGGAAATTAGAGAGGCAGCTTGATTCCCTGCATTCGTCGGAGTCGTCTGTTTTCTGTGGAGGGAGGGGGGGGGGGGGGGGGGG
>QEWY01001804.1:1103640-1145591 GCA_006503575.1 Baylisascaris schroederi
CTTTCTTTTAATAATAGAGTATTATGTGTATTCTCATCTATCCGATTGTTCACATATTTGCATATTTATTTATTTAACATCCACACTCAGTCACCGATTTAAATGCCACCCAACCAGATTTGCATATTGAATTAGGCTAATCGTCAATTAAGTTGAAGGCTTCCATTAGTTAATATTAGGCAGATCAATTGAAGAGATAAATGATCTAAGGTGGAAACGATCTAAACGAAAGTTGGATGTATTGTGGAGTCGATAATATGCAGATTGCCTTGAGGATCTAACTTTTGTAAGGATTGCGTAAACGATGAGCTATTTGTAGTTTGTTGTATGTAGTATGATCGAACGATTGTTTCATGAACTGTTCGCTCATTTAGCAAATTTACAGTTGTGATGCAGAAAATGTTGCCAACCTTATTGTTATTTTTTTCTAAAGTGCATTTTGTCGCAATAAGAGGAATCCAGTTGTCGTAGTTTGTAGTTTGCTCTGAGTCAGTTGCCGTAGTTTGTAGTTTGCTCTGAGTCAGTTGCCGTAGTTTGTAGTTTGCTCTGAATGATGAAATGTCGAGGCAATTCAATAATTCGTGCATTCAGTTGAAAATTATTGAGAAAGTCGCACATTTATCGTAAAGTTGTTATGTCAGATTTATTAAAAACTTTTCGTTTTTTTTTTTTTTTTTAGGAGAGAGGAATAAGAAATACATTTTGAGTAACTTTATTGGCACTTTGGCTGCGGTGATTTTTCGTTGAATAAGGAAAAGATTTCAATGGAGAAATTTTTGGCTACAGGTGTAAACCACAAAGAATTCCCTCTCCCTTTCTTTCCTTCTCTCTTTCCCTCTCTTCCCCTCTCTCTCCTTCCCTCCCTCCCCCTTTCTCTTTCCCTCTGTCTTTGCTTCGCTGACTGCATAGTTTAGTATTGTAACATCAATAATTTTTCAATATATAACATGCAATTTGAGAATAGCTTTCTGTGGTTCTAAAGTGGTGACGCGCTGTAGATGAAAGAAAAAATATGAAGTTGCTTATAAATTAATTAAATTTGATAATTCCCACTTCACTAGGTAGAACGATAGTAGGGTGACCATATGGCACTCTAATTTTTAGTAGAGTTCTGAATAATTTTTCTTTTTCAATGCGGAATTTCGAAGGAGACGACCACCACAACACATTAATTGATAGTGAATGTTTCGTTTTAGGTTAATAGATTCTTAGAGCGTTAGATTGAGGCATAATTCATTGATGGAAACTGTCAATAACGAACGGAAAAAGGCAATTCATTCTTTCCCTCCATCTGATAAGAATTCTAACCACAAACATATAGTCTCTTCCTAATTTTTTATTCCTGTTAAAAAAGCGAAGAGAAAATGCCGCAAATTTTGAATTTTTAGCTGCTATTTTTATAATTTTTAAGTTTCCATTCGATAAATATGAAGAAAATTTTTGATAATTTTATGTAAAGTTATTGATTTTTAGGAGAATTTTGGAGAAGAGCATTTAAAGACGTTGAATTGCAGTGTTTGCCTCGTTTTTTTTTCTGTCATATTTTGGCCAAAATTGGCTTTTGAAAAATTGATGACAAAATTTTGATTGATAGAAGTTTGAAAGTGTGTAGTGCTTAATTTTGAATGATAATTTGGAGAAGAGATCGTCTAAAACGTTGAACTAAATTTGCCAAATTGACCATTTGAACTGGCCAATTGGCCATCTAAATTTGATGGCCAGTGTTTTCAATCCATCTAATATAAAAATGTATGCGCCATTGCTGTGATTTATTTATTTTATTTTATTTGTTTCTCTAAACATTTTAAGTATTTAATAATAGATAAGATGATTTATGGCAAGGAAATAAATCGATACAGTGTAAAGTGGGATTATCTTTTGTTGGACGGAGTTTTATGGTTTTTTTTTGGTTTTTTTTTTTTGCTTTAGTTGGGAAGAGATATACCAATTATTTGAGTCGATAGTAAATTTCTTCGTATTAATTAAGAATTGGTTGAAATAATCAATGAAATTGTCGACTTTAGTGATGGCGATGAAAGATTAGAAAGGTTTTTTATTGTGATTTTAGGAATTATGCTTGAAGAAAGATGTGTTAGTGAAAATTTTGAAAAAAAAAATTGAAATTCGATATTCGATGAAAATTTTCATAAACTCTGACGAAATTTGATGGGAAAATCGAATTTCCGGTGTATGTACTTGCAGAAGTTGATACCTGTTTAGGGCGGTTACAGTGATCCTTTACAAGTATTTCATTCATTAATTTTCGCTGTTTTTCGCATATTGTTTCGCTGTTTTCGATATTATTTCGCACTTTTTCGATATTACTTCGCTGTTTTTCGATTTTTTGGCAATTTGTGAGATCAAATGAACATTCCATTTTACGATGATATTAGCTGTGGTAATTGGTGGCAGTCTTTGAAAGATTATAAAATAGCAATTGAATTCTTTAAATTGAACAATTAAATTGCTTTTATGAATAATGCAGCTAATTTTTGATTGTTCACTTAATTTGTTATAATTAATTGATTTATTTTTGGTTAATTATTTATTCATTTGTTTAGAGAGTTGAGATTATTTGTGACCTTTTTTTAATTTTTATAATTTTTGATTCGATGATGAGCTTAGTGAAATATGATCACACTAATGCGACCGCGATGTTTATAAAAAATTTTCAATGGGCGTATTGACAATAAAAGCGCGAACCGTTGAATAATATTCAAATGCTCTTAGATTTTTTTTTCTTTTTCTTTTTTTTTGCTTCAAAAGAAGTTCTTTTTTCGCGTTCGTTTTTGAAAATCGACACATTAAACGATATTTTTCTGTCTTTCGAGTTTTTTCGCTCTTGAAGCATCCTTTCGACGCATATAACGACACTTTATCTTTCGTGCTTTTTCGCTCTTAAAGGATCCTGTTTTTTTGAGCTGGTTTTTAGGTCATATTCATTGTTTATATCGTAATAAGGCAATATAATCGTGTTTTGATTAACATCTTAAAAAAGATTTTGTAAATGACTTAGGGAGCAAAAGCGTTTATCACCTTGTAGAGTAGTCGTTAGAAATGGGGGGGGGGCCTCCCTCTCCCCTTCCCCCGTCCACTCCTTCCGGTGATCAGTGAAAATTCTTTGAATAATTGCTTGACGTTGGTGAATAACCTTGTGATGTTAGCCTAAAATAATGGCAAATTTTTAATTTTTTCCATAAGCTCGGCCAGTATCCAAGCATAATGAGGCATTTTAAGCGTTAATAGTCAGCCATTAAGAAGTATTGATTTCTTCTGAGTTGTTTATGAATGTGACCGAAGTGAATATTATTGCATTGAAATGAATTTTTATAATGTTGTGGATGCGTTAGAGAATATTTTCCTTAGCTTTCATACTTTTTCTATTTTTCATTTTCATAAAGTAACCAACAAACTAATGCTTAATGGTCCACAGACTAGGTGTCAATATTAGAAAATCCAACACCTCTCAGGTGCTAATTATTGCGTTCTAATGAGTGTTAAAAATATAGAAAGGTATGATCTATTAAAAGCTCCTTGTGGCTATCAAGGAGAGCACTTATCTTTTGAAGAGTTGAAAGGAATAGGGATGAATTTATTTCGATATTCGGGCATTAAGGCCTTTATTTTGATCTAGTTGTTGAAGAGATACGCTACGTCTATCATAGTTCTATGTACTTATTGCATCAATCTTGTCATTCAATGTCAATTATTTTTAATTTGCTTATTTTATGTGGTGTGTTTAAGGTTGGAGGGTAAGTTGTTCGAAGGTTTGTCAATGGGAAGGATGTAAGGAGAAATGAGGGCAAATTTGACAAGGATGGTGTAAGGATGAAAATGAGAAAGACTGAAGGTATGGGAATGAAATGTTGAACCGGATTGAGCGATTTGAAAAAAATTTTATTTCGTTTCCGTCTCTGAAGTACTCGGAACAAATGCTATATGTTTGCATTATTTTTAATTGTTAGTATTTTTATCGATGAAATGGAGGAATGCTATTGTTCAAGTATTGATGAGATGTTATATAAAAGGTTAACGGAGGATCACTATCATTGGTATCTTTGTTAATGAGGGAAATACTGATGGATTCATGTATAGTGGAAAAGATATTGTCGTGAATTTGCTGTTGCTGACCGAAGACTTGATTCTTGATCGGCGCATATGTCACATTTCCTCTCATATCAAATTGTGTTTGTTTGAAACTTCCCATTTAAGCTTGAGCTGTCATTTAAGGAATTATCTCCTTCATTCATTGTATGGTCCCTATTTTTTGTTTTTATTCAAGTCATTGCTTAAAAGGAGATCATACTGTACCCCTGGATTGTTTGTATATGCATATTTCAAGCAGTTTGGACTCTAGAACTGAAAACTTTGGTAACCTGAGGTTGTTTATCTGAATTATTGACACTTGAGGGCGCAATGAACTTTCTACATCAGTTCTTGAGGCAATTCCTCGAAGCCTGTTGGTTGTGTAAAATATGATAGGTGGGGTATTATTTCATTATTGTTTGAATATTAGTGCAGCCGGCTGGTTGAATATATGAAGTTGTAACACGAGCGTATGTAGTGCTGATTTCTCTAACACCTTTTTCTTCATTTTCATTAGTAAACGTAATGTTTAGATGCTCTATTTTATGCCCCATTTTTTGCGTCTGCAGTATGGGGAGGGGTTTTTATTTTTGTAATATGGTAGTGCAATATACCGTAATCTATTTTTGTTTGCAAACCCTCCATATTCCTTCAATATGTAGTGAATTATCGATGATTTGGTTAGTGAGATAAGTTTTGGGTAGCTCAATTGGCTGAATATTTCTTTCCGTCTCATATGTCTGATAGGACCAGATTTGCGTAAATCGAATATCGATATAGCATTCATAGCGAAATGATGATTTGCATAACTCCGATCATGTCATTTTTCATTTTGTTGACTCGATTCATATTTTATTATTTATTATAGGATAGGATGAATCTTAGTTTCTTTAATATTATTTTCCTTTGTTTTCCAACCTTAGGAGGCTTGCGAGTTTGAAGTTTGAAATAGTGAGATGATCATGTGAGGCGATTGCGAGGATAGATCCTTTTTAATTACACCTATCGAAACATCCATTACATAAGTATATAAACGTCGTTGGATAAGGGATTCGTTTTTCATCTGGGCCAGTCGATTTTACAACATTACATGTATGTAGTGGAAGTATAAAAACGAAATAAGGCCGTGTCATATGTGGGGTATATTTCAAAACGAATGAGCATAAAAAGTGAAAGGAGGGTGGAGAAAACTGGTTGAACCAATGAACGTTTTAAATCGTGCCAACTCTCTTAGCAGGTTTTCTCATCTATCCTATACTGTTTCGGTTCGTTTAAAATATGTCTGTCGGTTTCAAAGTGTAAATTTCGACTGTCTTTTTTTTCATTGTTCAAATTCCCCATAGTTTCGAAATATTCATAGTTAGCCACATTGTATGGATAGCGCTCACTAAATATCATAGCTATCGGTGCTATAATTTACATATATACATTATTCTCTCATAATTTTTCCCCATAATTCTTGTTTTTGGGAATTTTTGAGCGTTGTCTTTATGAGAGTGCATCTACCCGTTTCATTGAATATGTAGAGGCATTTGGGTTGGTCTTATGTTGTCGATGAATACGATGGTTGAATTTTTCTTTTTTATTCCTTTCTATATATTTTCATTAATATTCATGAATGACCATCAAAAATGATTCATCAATTTTAATTCATATATGTAAAATGCAGATGTCTATCTACATAACTCCATCGATAGTTTTGTCGTCGACATAGGTGTTTAGTTTACTGCTTATTTGTTTTATTAGGAGGCTTACTGTATCTTTTTGTACGTTTTTTTTCGATAGCTGTGATCCATGATCCTTGCAAGAAATTAATTGGGGAGGATGGTGAAGGGAATTACACATTGCGCTTACTTATGCCCCTGGGGGTTATATTGACGCCTCTAGGTGTTACTCATGAGGAAAAAAATTTTTTTTTGGTTCATTTTATGAGACGATTCACTCGATAGACTGCATTTTCTTCGTGTTTCGAATGCAAATTTCAAAGAAATGATGTCATCGTATGAAAAAGATTAACGCGGTTTTTAGGCGTTTAAACGTTAGTCATCACTAAATGATCACAATCGATCGAAATTCAAGGAAAAAATTTTGCTAGGCATAGCGCTATATCGAAATCATAGCTTTGGGAAATAAAACCCCTCCCAGCTTGACATGATTACTGCTATGATAAGAGCCATCATTTGTAAAATATGTTTTAGAGCGGGATTATTTACATTTTTGGGCAGTTATAGGTATTTATTTGATGTTTGGGCAGTTGTGGGTATTTATTTGCATTTTTGGGCAGTTATCAATCAAATAAATTTTTTTGATCTCATAAAGTTGGATTTTTTTAATGCTTTTTGTATTGCAAACTTAGCAAAGAACATACATTCGGAAGCTTGTTGTTGAAGAATCATTTCATTTTGCATGTTGTTTTTAAGTATAGTCACTTGCATCTTATAATGTTATCGAAGATTATGTGGACTATAGAAGTTATGATGTAACAGAATTGTTATGGCGTTTTTTTTTTTGTTTTTTTTGTTTGTTTTTTTTTTGGTGTAGTTCATTGTGGATATTATTTCTTAATTGTAGTCATCGTTCACCGATCGAGGGTATGGACATTGCGAGTACTCGATCCGAACCCTCAAAATCACCATCCTCATCGAAAAGTTGGCTCAGCAAACTACCTCAATATGAGGACTTTCATCGATTCGGTGCTTGCAAGTACGCATCTGTTTGTTTGTTTGTTTTTATTTTTATTTTTAAATATGTTTCAAATCCTTCACGATTACGTTGTTCTTTTCGGGAATATATTTTCAAATGATTTAATTATCACATCTCACCTATACGGCCAAGCAGGCTCTTTTAACACTCATAGGTTGACCGTATAGCAAAGTATGTGGCCGGCTTATTTGTTCCTTCGAATTAAGTGCATAGAAAATTTTTATGGGAGTTTACGTGTATCCGATGACATCTATAGACTGTGTTTTGTGAGTCTTGAGAGGGCACCATTGATGTGTAACACCGATGAGGCAACTATGTGAATGAGCGAGCCAACCATGTTGTATATACGAATTTAACTCTTATAAGAAGGGAATGAAATAATCGATGGATGTCGCTCAATATGGAGTCTAGCGTTGTAAATGGTAGTATATATTTGTGTTATGTATGTGTTGGTCTGTTTGTCGGTGTGTGTCGGCTTCCTTCAATGCTCATTTCACGTCACATACAAATTACCTTACTAAAATTTAAAGGTTAAACATTGCAGGAAGTACTGTTGTGTTTTTCAACCATTCAGCAAATTTTTACATATCTGCAGTGCGCAATTTATTCAAATATCCCTTGGATATGTATGAGTTGAAAGTCATACCTCCACATCAGCCGAATCCGCTTTACAAGAAAAAGGTTTGCAATGTGCGTGTTGCTGCTATGAGACATTTGCGCCGTGGCTCAAATGTCCATGCAAAGGTTTACCGGAATCGAAATAGACGCAATAGATTGACTAATTGTTCGAGTGCGTTATAGATCAGTCAGCGAAGTGCCGTATTTCTCGGCGCATGATGGGACTGCTAAGTATTTGAGGGATTTACATATGGATGGAGATGTGTATCGCATCGACTCACCCATATCGCCTGAAGAAGAAGAAATCGAAGACGAAGAAGAAGGGGATGAGCAGTCAATGGAAAATGAATGCATTCGTAAGCATGACGCCGATGTTGTGCAATGGGTCAACATTTTTAAGGTGACTTTTAGAAGTTTATTAAATATATCTAGGTAACATTTGTATTGATAATGAAGTGGGGAGAAGAATTAGGGGGTTGAATGAATGAAGGCACTTTTGATTGGGGTATGTCTTTAGAAAATCGAATTGCAACGGAAGTGGAGGACATTTCTATGATGGTGCTTGTCGTCATGAGTCGAAACACATATAGGTCATACTTTATGTCCATTCTTCAACTGAGGATCATCCTTCATCTTTATACCCTAACTTAAGACCACGTCTTATCTAAACCGTTCAGTGCCTTTTTAAGTGAGAGACACACTTGTTCTCTACTCTTCAACTGAGGTTGAAAGGGAGGGTTGCCTGCATATTTTAGATTTTCAATGTTATGAGAAATTAAGAAAGCATAGGAAGCAGTTTGAAGATTTTTACATTTGCGTAGAAGTGTGAAGAGTTAATTAGATATGAGGGAAGGTCTAATGGGGAAGGCAGGAAAAACTAAGAAAGTAGAAACTATTTATGCACAATTGGTCATAGTGTCAGGTTGAAATATCGAGATTTAGGCCAACCCGGGTGCTTGAATTTTACACTCTGAAGGAATAAGAACTTTAAGCTTTAAGTGGAATAAGAACGACCTAAAGCAGCATCCTGCGCTTGGACGTTTATCTAATGTATTAGTCATTCGAAGGTACTTCTCACTGAATGATGTTCGGCGATTGAAGTTGTAATGATGGATTTCGATTCCTTCAAGCCTGAGTGAGACTGAATAAGTATAGCGTTAATATTGTAGCGGATGCCAGCGTGTAAGCAAATGGACGCCCTCTCGGAGTTGGTCGACGAGTGTTCATTGACGCATGTTCGTCATCTACAGTCGGTTATCGAGCCTTTCTTTCAAAAAGACTTCATTCATGACCTGCCTAAAGAGGTATTGCTCTTTTTACCTGTCATTTTTTGATCCAAGAGCCTCTTTTTTTACGATGGATTCGTGGTTATTTAATGATTCGTAGATTTTATTGGAAGGGAGGTCAAAATTCTATACCCTGTGCAGATGGGTTCAGATTCTTGTAGTAGTTGGTAAGTGCCGATCCTGGTGACTTTCATGAAGCGATATTATTTCTGGTTGTTTACAATGCATGTGGAGTTTATTTATAACCTATTGCCTAATTTCCTTATCGACTGTTTATACTCAAAGGCTGGGGCGTAATTCTTCCAGCTGTCATCCATAATTCTGTGGATCTGATTGCAATTTTTAGCTCCTCTTAAGAGGAAATGAAAATTCAGTTATAACAAGTATAGAGAAAAGGGGCACAAATTTTATATAATCTGAATTATGCACACTATTAGCAAAATGTGAAAAATGGGGGTACTTTTAGATGAAAAAAGTATATTTGAATTATCGAGTTCAGATATTTTCAAAGATGCCTCTATAAATTCTTATATATGGTGATGATGAAATCAAAGAAATAGGCTTGAAAATTGTATTGTAGTGAACGTCGAAGCGGTGCATGGGCTGAAACGGCATGTACGAGTGGTATCGAAATTGTTGGATATCATGCCGCACCTAACGATAGATATTCTTTTGTGCACGGATGCCGTCCACATTCACATAGGTTTGTTGATCTATCTCATTCTACCCTGTTCTGTAAATGGTGTCTACTGGTACTGTATATATGCTGATCTGTACCGTTGTAATTAAGATGGAGATGGGGTTTAACCTATAGCCATGCGTAGGTCATCTGAACCCAGTGCTAGGACGGAATTAGGCTCTACCATCCATTCAGACAGTAGTAGTGTCGAGAGGAGCCCATTCAGTGTAGAGTAGTGAGACAGAGCCGAATGAAAGACGTAAGTTGCCAGTAAAGGAGTAATGACATAATTGTTCCTATAGGCAAATAGAGTAATGGCCAAAATGGCCAAAAAACGAAAACGAACTGGGGAGGGGGGAGAGGGGATATAATCCATTTTTATGAATTTGGCGGACTGTTATTGTCGATTTTGAGGTGCCATTGTTAGTCTCGCTTAATGCTGTAGGTGTAAATGTTTGGCGAAGGGGATGTTTATTAAAGGAGATCGTTGATTGAATATGTTGTTATGCATTATTATTTTAATTTACAGGCACTATTGCGATGTAGACGATGGGCCAAAGAATGTCTGCTTGGCGAGGTTAATTTAAGCTTTAAGAATATTTATTTCATTTTTAGATGGGCAGGTAAGTTCTTTCTGTTGTTAATATGCGGTGAACTTTTAAGTGAGAAGATGGGTGATTTTAAATGGATGTTGCATTTGCTTATGGGAATATATGGGATGTGGCAATAACTCATTGTTTGCATTGGAATAAATTGTGTATCGCTTTGTTTTTATGTTTTTTGAGATTTTGTTCTGCCCTTAGTTTCTTTCTTTAATTTGATACTTACTTCCCGATGCTTAATGGTTTCTTTTGTTTTGTTTGGAGCTTCTTCCTGACACTAATGGGATCTTCTTGATACTTCCTCATATAACTATAGAGGCAATCGTCGTGCGTATTAAAAAGGTTTTAAAAAAAGGCAATCGTCGTGCGTATTAAAAAGGTTTTAAAAAATTTCTAAAACATTAGCGCATTGAATTTATTGAGCTTATGTTTAAAAGCATATTTATCGCCTTGTTTGTGAAAAATGCCTGTTTATATTGTTTTCTTTCAATTATTTAAGTCTACTTTATCTATATTGTGTAGAAATGTCGAATAACAATTTGCTAGTGACGTCTCTGTTTGGAACATATATGACATGATATCTTCCAGTTTGGACATTTGCGCCACCATTTTTCAACCTTCATGAGGTAGAGGCCGCCTATTTTAGATAATTATGCACGCATAAATCTGCAGCAGGGTCATATGTCTTTTTTTGCAGTTTTTTAGGCGCATCACGAAGCACTCTCGCTACTTTTTGATCGGTTGTTCTATTTCGTCTCGATTTCTACGTTGATCTCTCTTGGCTGTTTTTGGGGGAGAGGAATGATCGCTTGTCGAAAGGCAATTCGACTTTCATAAGGAAAATTTCGATCAAGATTTAAATAATCGAAATTTGATCTTTCATATAACCGAAAAGAAGATTGTTTTTGGCAAAAATTTAAACGATCAGCGAGTATTACTGAGTGCATAAACTAACATATAGGTCGAAATGGAAAGCGATGTATCTACGTCATCAACGCGTACAAGCCAATTGGAGATCACGTCCTCTAACCGGATCGTGCATCTTGAAAGGACATGAGGAACACGTCATCACATGTCTGCAAATTCATGGCGATCTGATTGTCACTGGCTCGGATGATAACACACTTAAAGTGTGGTCAGCTAGCAAAGCAGTCGTAAGTTGTTGTTTTTTTTGGAAAATTGTGTAGCTATGAGTCCTGCTAGCTCAATTATATTCTTATTGAGAGATTCTGGAACCAGTATACAGGAGTGTTTGGCGGTGTAGAAAGTTTGCTGTTGAGACCTATCTTCTATGTAATTAAAGGTGAAACACCTTCCGTCCAGTTAATGATAAGCCGCTATTTCCTCAGGAAAGAGATGGGGTATTTTCCGGTTCGTTAGTGCTGAGAATTTACTCGCTGAAGGATTGGGAGGAGGAGGCCCTTTGGAAGCGATTTTCACCTCACCCACTATTCTGCCAAATTATATCGACTCTCTTTTGTTTACTACGTTTCTTTTTTCAAAAACAATACATTTTTGCGAGGGAATTTTCCCACACAAAATACAGTTGTTTGAATTATGGTTTATTGATAGTTAAGAGTGTTGGTTTGTTGATTTATTTAAAGTTATGTTATTGCTGTGTGTTTTAGTGTCTTCATACGCTGATAGGTCATACGGGTGGTGTTTGGTCATCGCAGATGTCTGAATGTGGATCGATTATTGTGAGTGGATCGACCGATCGTACAGTTCGCGTTTGGAGTGTCGAGACCGGATGTTGTCTCCATAATTTGCAAGGACATACCAGCACTGTCCGTTGCATGTCTCTCAAAGGAAGCATGTTAGTTTAATACTTTTAAACGGTTGCAATGCTTCTATTACGTATATATGAAACGAAGCCAGTAAGCTAAAGAAATTCATTATGTATTCTGTCAAAACTAAGCCATGACAATTGTTCAAGGAGAGTTGTAACCGAAGGAATGTAGTTGATGTTTTGCACTATCAAGTGAATATCTATCTGTTTTATAGCCTAGTATCAGGCTCTCGAGATACAACAATACGCGTGTGGGATATTGAGAATGGCGAATGTATTCGTATCCTCTACGGACATGTTGCCGCCGTTCGTTGCGTTCAATTCGATGGAATTCGTATCGTTTCTGGTGCATACGATTATTCAGTTAAGGTTAGCGAATAATGCGTGAATTGTGGTACGGTCGTAGTATTGAGCTTATGGCATGAGACTATATAAAATATTTGTTAGCTCGACTTTTCCTGAAGGTTTTTTATTATCTGCTGTTGGTTTTCGATCGACGGAATTGCGAGTTGGTTTTTTATTTTGGCATCAGCAATTGTTCCAAGTCGATTTATTAGATCTAGGGCAGTGTTTGTGAACGCCAACCTCTAGAATCGTTAGTTCCCTTTTTTTTCAGTTCGTTTGTTTAGTGTTGATGACAGGAGTTTTGACTTATTGTTTATTTAAATTTACCCAACCTTTCTACAATTCTCTAGTATCAGATACTTAAGTCGGGGAACACTCAACGATCGTGGAAAAAGCAAGGAGAGATATGAAACAAGAAAAGAGGGAAATAAAAATTCAGAGGGAAGAAAAAGATAATCTAAAGGAGTTTAAAATTTACCAAAAAATTAGAGATGATTTTCTCATTTTGTAAGTCTGCTTGATATTTCTTGCTGTATCCATTCTCCGCTCTTTCTGTTTTCCATTTTTTTGCACATGTTTCTTTGATTGTCTGGAATGTTTTCTTGCTTAAATACACCGTGGGTTGTTGTTTTCATTGTCTTGAATTTTTGAAATACCGAATCGTTAAATAGATTTGAATGAAGATTTATATTCTCGAATGATTCGTTTAATGCTTCTTTATTGGCCTGCTTCGCTTTCTCTTCATCTATATCTTTTCTTTCTTCCTTATAATGTTTTTGATTGAAGGTGTATGATTTTTAGGTATGGGATGCAGAGACCGGAAGTTGCCTCCACACACTCACCGGACACAGCAATCGTGTCTATTCACTATTGGTGAGTAATTAACTCCTTCTGCTTTATTCTTTTGGCTGCTTGCAATAAAATATGTAGTAATTGCTTGTTGACTCTTAGTATGTTTGTTATTTTTAGTGACGCTTTAATACGTCCAGTGTTAATGCAAAGGCATGGTGTTCGGCAGTGTACTCGCCTATACCATTTTCCTCAATACCTTGCATTGTTTTATTTGCCCTTCAGCTGACACCTTATCTGCGCGGTTTTATTAGATTTCTTCCCATACCTGCTACACTTTTCCCGTCATGCGTTGCATTTATTTGATAGTCACCTTCCTCTTTATATTTTCCACTGAATTTGCCGTCCTGACAGGTGAATTTGTCATCTGAATTTCTTTGCAAACTAAGAGAGGTTTAAACCGTTTGTTACATTTATGAGATGAGAGGTGTTGCAGTTCGTGTTGCGTGAAGAGTGATCTTCTATGACTGACATTAATCTAATCCCTTTGTCCATTTGCGGTCCATGTGAGCGGAAGTTGTATGGTTGTTGCGGTGTAAATATTTTAAGGTTTTAGAAAGTGATATGCACTGATTGGTGTGTTGATTTGTTTTAGTTTGATAGTGAGCGTGATATCGTTGTAAGCGGAAGTTTGGATACGACGATTCGTGTTTGGAATATTCGTGAAGGGGTATGTACACAAACACTCATAGGACATCAATCACTTACATCCGGAATGCAATTGAGGGGAAATATTTTGGTGTCTGGGAATGCGGATAGTACCATAAAGGTTAGTGATTTGATGAAGTTTATTGGTGATTTCTAATTTATATTGAATTCGATATGCGTCGATCACATTAAACCTAGATGAGCAATTCGCTTTAGAGAAAGATGACATATATTTGAATAGCTTTCTTACCGCTGTTAGTTTCGAGATTTTTTTCATTTTGTTGTATGTTTTCATATTTTTTTCGAATTTTTTTTTGCGATTTCTTTGCTGCTTCTATCGTCCACAGTTCTCTCTAAAGGAAATTGAAAGGAAGAGGAAGGAGGGAAAAAGGGGTATTTACGTATGCTGAGGTATGTTGAATCCGCCCATAAAGAGGGCTAGACCGTGAATGAGCAACGAATGTTATTTGATACTGTTGAAGGCATAAAAATTACATAAGGTAGGAGATCATGGAATATAGTGGTTATGACCACATTCTAAACAGATTCTTGAAGAATTTTTCGACATTAAGGATATATTCGAATTCGTGCCTTCCCGAGGGATCCAGGAGATAACGCGGGTCCTCCCACCTCTCTCTCATCTCTTTCTTCCTCTTGACTTTGAGGTATCCGGTTATTGCCTTGCTTCGGAGAAATTCTCGACACGGTCATTCCTATTATAAAATGGTATTTTTGGAGGTAGCAAGCCTTAAAACGTCTAAAACATTTTCCTACGGGGTTTCGCTATGAGTGGTCTAATTTCTTTCTGCATAAGCGGCTCAGTCTTCTGTAAAGGTCATAACAAACAAATCCAGGCATCTATGTTTGCAGGAGGATAGTGGACAAACAACTCAAGATCGGTTTATTTTTAAAGTAGTCCAGTCTCAGCTTCAGTTTTTTTGAATATAAATCCCCTCTCCAGCTTTTTCTGCTTGTCACTCATTACTAGGAATGAATCCTTTTGGGCATCTCTGTTGTTTATGTGTGCATGGATACATCTTTTTGCGAGCATTTTAGATGTGAAAACCTTGTCCACTAATAGTTAAGGAGCAAAATACGTTAGCTAATGCTCTGAGTTATCTTCTTTTATTTAAAAAATCATACGCAAATGAATAGCAAATAGCACCCTATGAACAGTTTTTTAGTTCTTCTTGGACATGTGGACTAAGGGAAAGCTTATGGGTGGTCCCTTCAAACATGTGTATAGTAGAGGTTTTTTGCAGGTGTGGGATATCACTGACGGTCAATGCAAGTACACTCTTTCCGGACCAAACCGGCACGCATCTGCAGTGACGAGTCTGCAGTTTCTTGAAAATGGTCTTGTGGCGACGAGCAGTGATGATGGGTCTGTGAAGCTATGGGATGTTAGACAAGGTGCCAGAATTGATATTATTTTAATTATTATAATATAATTTCTCATAGGCAGCCTGTAGGCACGTTTATTGTTGACGCTGACATAGCGTTCCTACAAGCAATAACCTTTATGTATCACATGTACATAATCTTTATGCTCATTAGTATATGAACGTTGGCATTCTTTGTAGCCCATTGTTTAAAGTAACGTGCCTTCTCACCACTCACATATATTTCGTGCCAACAAGTCCCCTGTGCAGTGTATTTCCTCGAATACAAGCTCCATTAGAATGTAATATCCTTTCCTATAAGTTGCATTTCCTGTGCGTTTCATTGAGCATTTCAACATTTTCATATGAGCGTGTCTTATATTTGAAACGTTTTTGGTAAATCTAAAAGACTTGGGAAAGTACCTTCGTTGGATGTTGCTGAAGTTGTCTTCTTTCGCAAGGTCAGTGCTGGTTGGGTTGTTACACTGTCGAAAAGTGGGTAAGAGAGTTTTACAGGTACGTTTGTGCGCGATTTGGTACGTCTACGATCCGGTGGTTCGGGTGGTTGTATATGGCGTCTCAAGTCGACTCCAACGATGCTCGTCTGCGCCGTCGGGTCACGCAATGGAACTGAGGATACGAAGCTCATTTTATTAAATTTCGACGCCGATTATCCAT
Source organism: Baylisascaris schroederi (assembly GCA_006503575.1). Classification (NCBI taxonomy): domain Eukaryota; kingdom Metazoa; phylum Nematoda; class Chromadorea; order Rhabditida; family Ascarididae; genus Baylisascaris; species Baylisascaris schroederi. Next base: position 1,119,306 of record QEWY01001804.1, read on the forward strand.
AGCGTCTTTCCCATATGCTTTTTTTTATACCAGGATGGACGTATAATGGAGGGATGTAAGGGAGGGGCTTTAAAGGAGCAAATAGTTGAAAGACAATAATGAAGAAAGGGGTGATGAGCACAAGCGGAAGGTTAGAAAATTATAATTCGATGTAGTGAAATGAGTTTCTCGGTTCTCTTCTTCACTTTATTTTATTATAAATGGATTCACAAAGGTTATTACTTCCCTCGTCGTCCATCCAATGCCGCTGCCTATTTTATTCAATTCCCCCGATTCGGTTGATATTTGGAGATATTGTATGCTCGGTGCTTTCATTAAGTTTTTTTATTTTTAGTCGTAACGTTTATTCAGATATATTTATATGTTATATCTTTGCGCAGTTTTCTTCCTTCTAAGTATGCTTTTCCAACTTAATATCGTTTTCTAAGTAGGCAGACTGCTATCTTTGGGCAAATATACTCTCTAACTGCTAGCGTTATTTTATATTGACGAATTGTGATATACGAATTTCAAGTGTAATTTATATTCGATTTGCTTTATAATGATGGCGCTTAATGGTTGCATCCATATAAATTGCATTTTGTTTGATTTATATTCAATAATATGTAGTTAATTTTGCTAAAGTTATCGCATTTTGAGCTTTAATGTAGGAAAAAAAGAAGGGGATGGCAAGGTGAACTGTATGCAAATATAGGAGAAAAATAATACTGGGGAAAAAATTTTACAAAACATTTATGAAAAAAATCTTTTAGGTGGAAAAAACAATGAAAAAAAATGGTCGAATTTATCGATCGTTTTGTGTAAATTTGTTTCGAATTGTATCGATACAATTACTTTAAATGTTTATTAGTTGTATTTGCTTATTCTACAAATGTTTTTTCACTTCAATAAGGCTCAAAATTTTCGTTTATTTTCTTTCATAATTTCCTTTATGGAATTATTTTATCGTATTATTGTAATTTATTTGGCGTTTTATATTTCATTTCATTCTGAACGGCATCTTTGAGCATAGATTTATTAATGAGGAATAATTTATCGCGCCCAAAGAAATGGTATTTTGGAATTTATTTTTGAAAAGGGCGGATGATGAGGTCAAAAGAGACTAAAATGTGTATATTTTTGTTGGATTATTAAGAGGAAATTAAAAGCAATTCGAGGCATTTGATGCTCTGCTTATTATTGATAGCCATAATATTTGACGAGACCAGTCTATCGTTTGTAGATTTTTTTTTTCAGCCATTATTTGATTATGTTAAAGAATCAGTGAATTATTCAGAAAATATAAGTTGAAAAGAAGAGATATATTAGTTATTTTTATAGGCGTTTAGTTGAAATATATATTTATTGAGCAAAAGAAATGTCGAAATTTGGGAAAGCAACACTTAACTTCAAAAAAAATTTTTTTTCTAACTAGTTTTCTCAAATTTTTGATCAATATTTTTAGATGTGGTCATAACTCGACATTATATCTTGTAAATTGCTTGAAATCGAATAATGCCATCTCCTAGATTGTACATATGAATAAGTCTGACCTTATTGATTGAATATAGAGTTTAATCTAGAAAATCTCCGAGATAATATTGCACTAAAAATTTCGATCACATAGAATATTGCTCATTTATTGCCCTTTCGATGTTTCATTTGCCTCAGAGGCATCTATGAGTGTTTCATTTGTGGTGTTTATTATCTTCGAATATTTCTATTATACAATCATTGGTGAATTGTTGTGTCGTTTGCATTCGGTAAGAATCGCTCGCTTATAGCGTTAACTCTTCCAACAACATATCGTCCTTCATACATCCAGTAGGTAAATTACCGTTCAAATTTAAGTAATATATTTTTTGCTTGGTTGGATGGGGGATAGCGAGAAGGTTGTGTCTGCATCCTAGAATAGATTGCCTGCAAAATAGTTTCCAGTAAGATGATAGTCATTGACTAAGAAGTTTTGTTCGGTTTAGCCTAAAGACTGAACATGCGGATGAACAAACGTAGGATATATAAAAAACTGAAGGGATCTGGAATAGGCGTGCAGCTAATGGTGGTTTCTGCACCATGAAGTAGATGCTCACATAGTAAAATTGAAGGAAGTGGTCTTCAGTGATGAAAAAAATCTTAAGTTCTAGCTTTCGAAAGGTTTTTTCTTAGAGTGGTCTTTGAAAGAACCTGGTGCTTTTCACTATTGGTTCGGCAGTTCCCGTTGCTCATTATTACAGAAAATCCCAAAGTTTGTAGCTAATCCCCATACATTTGGGTAGGGAAAGGAACTAGGGTAGAGTAGGAATTTTTTATGCTTAGTTTGTTATGAAATAGCGGTGTTCGGTTCTCACGTATGGCTTGAGGCTCTACGAATTCGTTTATTGTTGGCATTCGTGAAAGCGTATGTGCGCATAAAATATGCGCAAGTGTATCACTATGTTCGAACTTTTACAACCTAAGGAGCAGTTAAGTTTCCCTAACGGAGTTCGATGACATAATATGAACTTATGCTAGTTTTTAATTTGGTCCACCAACCTCGAAAAAAATTATATGGACTCAAAAACGTGCCGAAAAATTTCCATGCATTTAGCACGGATCAGATCATCACAAAACATGCGGAAGTAGATGCTTCATGGGTTTGCGACGGCAGCCGATTCAGTTGAAATACAACTGAATTGTTGTGGATTTAATACTTTGTTTATCAATTTTCACTACCACTCACATTCGGTGATTTATAAGCGAGAAGTGCTACGCAGACCGACAGACATACACATATGCGCCAAAGGTACTTTGTTATGGTGAGCTTTTATAACGCAAATTTTTAGATGCTTTTAAAATTAGTAGACAATATAGAATCGTTAACGGGAAGAAATTTCTTTGTCGAATAACCGGAAGTGCAGTTGATTTGGTAAAGCTTGAAACGCTAATCGGCGTGTGCATAAGCACCTTATTATTCACTTTGCCGAAAAAGGTTAGCAAATAATAAAATTGTTTAGAAAATCAAATTAAGAAAAAAAATATCGGTTGCGGTAAAGTGATGTAAAAGTCATCGCATAACTAAAGTTTAGAAAGATCGATGCCCATAGAAGCGTTCCGATAGTGATTATAAATTCGTATCGTATAACTTGAAGGATTCATAAGAAACGCTTAAAGCAGAACTATAGATTTATCAAAAAAAAAAATTGACAAGTTCTTGTGTGATGCTGACAGTTTTTAAAAATGTTTTTCAATCGTTTCAAAATAAGTGACATTTATTAGGCGGCGGTAATAAACGTTTGATACGTAATATATTCCATAACAATTGAAAAAAGCGGTCGTATATTTGACGTTTCATGGAAGCTAACATTAGAAGAAACGAAGACATTGAGCAATAATTTACATTTATTTTATTGTTCTATATTTACGAGCGTTTTTTTCTTTGTTTAATATAATCTTTATTAGCATATAATAGAGATATATAGCCGAACGCTATATGCTTCTTTGTTTGCATAAATAATGAGGTTTACCACAATAAATTGTGCGCAAATAAGCGTGGAACAATTCATTGTGGCCGCATAATGAATACAATATTTGTGTATCTCTTCTATGTTGGTGTTGTAGCACCTATTTTCGCACAATGGGTGGTATATTATGATGATTATCTTAATAATCTCCCGGATTTCTTGGATGGTGCTAATGAAGAACAAACCGAACAATTTAAACGAATTGTTTCGGATCGAAGTCTATCGGCTGCTGAATATAATCAACAAATGGATGCGCTTATCGCACAATTAGATCCAACTAATCAGGCGAGTGATATAATCATTTTCTGATAAGAAATTAAATGATAAATTCTAAACATGAAAATATTCTAAATAATTTTTTTCAACCTTTTTCCACCTTAAATAATTTCTTTTATTCGAATAAACTTCCCTTTTGAAGTTTTATAGGGAAAAATTATTCCTCACGTTGAAATCTACCTTTTTTTTCTTAGGTAAATCCTTGATCGCCAATCTTTTTTCATCGATGTCAAAAATAAAAATATATGATTGATGAAAATAAGCGAATCAAATGAAGATATTCATGATGTGGATGGTGAATGTGATATGGAAAGATATTTGTCTTAAGTAACTCGTTGAAAAGAAAAATGAATCGACCATCTCGAGCAATTTCCGACTTATTATTAGTACCCCTAATGAACATATTAAGAAATAGTTTATACCTTGCTGGTGACCTCACTGGATATGATGTATTGATCCTCCAAGATGATCTAATCCATAGTTTCGAGGTAAGAGCTTCATAAAAACTGAAACCATCGTATTGTTCCTCAAGATCCATTGACCTTCTTACTAATAAGTTGGTGAAGAAAATTCAATAGAAAATTTTCTTCATAATTTTCGTTAATTTGCTCATTTTAAAATGAACCTTCTTAAAGGAAAAATACATGCAACCAGAACGAGAAGCTAAAGAAGGAATGCAGAAAGTAAGTGCCAAATTTCTTGAGTTAGTATCGCATCTTCCCAAAAAGACAAAGCGTATCGCCCAACAATTGGTCGACACTGTGATGGCGAGTGGACAACTGACACCACAAGAAATGAATGAAAAGGTGAGTTGTTTATCTTATCCCACGTAACGCCTATAATGACCATACCTATAATGACCACCCACAACAAGACTAATAAGCACAGATGCCATATTTAAAGACTTATTGCTAGAATATTTCAGTATTCCTATAAGAGGCCCACTAAAATTTACAAACTGTCTTAGTGATAGTGTAAGTAATTCCCTACGGCAAGTTGGAGACGACTTTAGAAAAAGAGAAGAGTTTTCGTTGAAATCCATGGAATTTCGATGGCATCTTTCAAGAAATACGCATTCAATTGCAAAAAAAAAAAACTGTTTTTAGCATAATTGTTTTCTATATAAAGTGTAATCGAAGAAATTGTATCCCGGGTGGAATATTGAATGAAAACTTAGCTTATCTATGAGTGATCCTGGTCAAAATTGTCTTCGCTTAGCAAATATGGCTGTTTCAAAAGTATAATGCTTGAAACAGCAAATTCATCTTTCAGCTGCATAAATTGAATCGTTTTGATAGGTTATATAATATTTATTTAGAATTTTTTTCAACGAAAAATTTGTTCGATTGATCATATGGGAGATTATATGGTTAAATATATCGTCACTATTCAACAATCGCTAGAAAATATTTTAAAAAATTAGACAAAACTCGACGTATATCAGTTTTTCATTTTCCTATTCGGTAACTCAATAAACCATATGAATAACATTTTGATCTCCGAATTCGAACACTGCGATATGCATCACTTAATTAATCTTTTGAGAAAAAATGTTTGCGAATGTATTTAAAAATTGCGCTTATTAGCATTTTACAGTCTGTCGGGTCAAAACGATTGGAGAAGCAGGCTATAATAACTGAATGTTCCCGAGTTATTTTGCCTCAAATTTAAGAACTTCCTAACAATGGGAGGTTCAGAATTTCATTTAGAATTCCCGGCTTTTTGGGATTCAAAATCCAAAATTTACCCAGTTGTTTAAGTTCAAGAGAAAATCGCACCCTTTCTTGTAGAATCAGCGAAATATTTAAAAAAAAACAGGTTAATGAAACTAAGATAATTTAACTTAGTAACACGGGCCTTCGGATTGGATCTTGTGGAATGTAATCGGATCTCAGACAATGCGGTAGTAACAGCTAGAAAAAAAAATTACGCAAGAATGAAGGAACGATGACAATTCTCTAGTACCGTGCCTTGTCAGGAATAGGCAAAATTTCCGGAGCGAGAATATTAGGGCGGAATATATGTGGTGTGATCGCATCATAGGGCATTATGCTGATCAACGCTTGCCGGTTCCACCAATAATATGCAATTCCTGGATCGGTTTTCAGGATCCGGAATGTTAAAACTTGCGCGAACCTACCAAAAACGAGTAATATTGAGAGAGAGCCAAGTTACATGCTCAAGTTTGCATTTTGTATTTACTGATCGGGCTGACAGCCGACTAAACATCCAATTGGGCCAAATAGAACTAAGCTTTAGAATTTAGATGGAACTTTATTCTCGTCGATTTATCAACAAATTTAATATTGCAAAGCAATCGTTGTGTTGATATGCCGAATATCGAAATAAACAACTTCTTAATAAACTATTTATATAAATTTAATCCCACTACAAATTTTTATGTAAATATATTTTAGCGACCATCAATTTTAATGGTCAAAAACAACAATGAAAAACTATGTAAGTAAACATGTAAATTTAATTTTTTTTATTTTTTTTAATTTTTTAAAATTTAAAAATTAAAAATTCAATCAGTCACTTGGAGACTAAGCACAGACTTATATTTGGGTAGATGGTGTAACTCTTTAAAAAAGTATGAATATTGCAGATGGATGCAATTTTATCGAAACTACCACCGGATACTGTAACGGAGTTGATGGGTGCTTATTATGAGGCTACTCAATTCGTCAACAACAACAACCAATGAAAACCTTTGAATACATTTTATTTACGTGAACAAGAGATTGTAATAATACAATAAAGAATTAAAACATTTTTTTTTATTCTATCACCTTTTAAGTTTATATGACAAGGCTTATTGTGTTATGCGTGATTAATTAGATAATATAGGTGAGGAAAGTCAAAGCGAATCATTTGAATGTTCTGTATTTATTTATTACTTTCAATGTAAATTTTCACATATAATTTCCTAACCAAGAAATTTATTTTTAGCATATATCGACAACTTCTGAAGCAAAAACTAGCTTGCAAATTTTCCCACATGTTTTAAAGGTCGTTTAATTAAATAAACGCTGATAATTGATATGATATAAAAATTGTTGATAAGCGATTTATTCCACGATATATAAACTCCATCCAATATACCTAGCAGTAATTTCCTCTCAATTCTCAAGTTGAAATTATGGGAAATATAGGTAGAAACGCATCTGCTTCCATGCCAATGAGATGTATTAAACTATGAAGCTTTTTCCGGGAGAGGAAATCATAGGCACAACATCACCGAGATATTTCCAATATAATGCAATCTTCTCCCCCTATATTAGTCTGCATTTTCCAGCTTTGCTAACCAAGTTATTCGAGTATTCACCCAAAATTATTGCCAGAATTTCGACCAAAATAATACGAAAACCAAACTACCATTGAATGTCGCACTTGTATACAAGAAGCCTATCACTCAAACATAAAATCAATGTATGAGGCATCAAAAACGATCCTAAATTCTTGCATCAATAAGCACAAGCAATAAGATTTTAAAAAATTCATGAGCAAAAATTTGATTTGTATTTGAATCAAAAAAAGTGGAATCTTTAATAAAAATTTATGATGGAAATGATCAAAAGTTGGAAATAAATCGTTTTTCATGTAATATATATTTTCGAAGAATAGAAAAGAAAAGACGGCATTATATATTTGCATAACAATTACCATCGAATATTAATGAATTTTCAATAATTTGAAATTCAACTCTATATTGTATTTTATTGCCATAAGAAATGTTGGTTAGGTGTATATAATAAGGAACTGCGAGTAAATCACATTCATCTGCTTTTATTACAGGTGTGCTTGAGGAAAGGGCATGAAGATTGTAATGTTAGTCGTTGGTGCGTATTTCATTCTTCTTCAGACGATTGTCTGCATCGGAGTTGGGATCGCCGAACAACCAGAGGAACCTAACCAGCGGCACTATACATGGGGTAGTGCGGTTATGTTAGGTGCAAGTCCTTTCGGGACTGAAAATATAGCTGCGGCGGTTGAACCAATTCTCAACGTCACCGATGATGAAGGTGTAAAAGAATTTGAGACAATACTCCATTCGGAATCGCTTTCACGAGGCGAAAGGATGAAAAAACTTAAAGAATGGGCCGAAAAACAAGGAGGAAAAACATTGGTTAGTTGAAAGTTTAATAAAATGGGTTTATTTAAGTAATTCTTTTTTTCTTTTTCATTACAGATCTCGATTGATTACGAGTCTTTTATAAATCTCGGCTGATTTAGGAACACTTAAAATACCTTTCGAGTAGCGATGTTCATCCCTCAATCTCATATCTTAGATTCATTTCAAACCGATAACGCGAAATTGCTTATTGCGGGTAGGTGTTATGCTTAAGTGGGAAAGTCCTACCTGTTCAACTGCGGGCAAAAGGTAGTTATGTTTTGCCATTTCTTACATTCTTTTAGTGTATAATTACGGATTATTCCAGATCGTTTATTGCGAATTTTCTACTGCTTCCTTTCTTATATTCCTTCAAATATCTCATAATTGTCCTGATCCTTCCACTTGTGATCCTTCATGTACACAATTATAACATCCTGCAAGGTTTTTCACTCATAAAAAAGAATTGATTTGCTCTTTTTTTTGTTTCTTAATTTTCTAAATAAATATCTAAATAAAGCTGTTTGATTGCAGGAAGTATTTAATGAGCAAATGAAAAAATGGACAAAGCAAAAAATGGAATGGGATTCGAAATTAGCGAAACGAATGAGAAAATTATCACCATCAGCTAGAGAACTTGTTCAACGACGTATAGAAATTGATAACGATGAAACTATTAACGAATTTCAAAGTGCTATAGAGGTGGGTGATTTTTTTATTTTAATAAAATAAAAAATTCATAAATAATTCAGTTAATGATATGTTCGTCTTCTAATATTTGAAACTATGAGAACCGGTTTTTTTTTAATTTAAAAACTTTTTTATCTTTGAAAAAAGTCATCATAGAGGCAAACACTTTGAATTTGTTACCTTTCTATTACCTATACGTTGAGAATTATGCGGCGCAACAATATTCTCCTTTCTATTCATATAATAAATCAGGAAACATCCCTTGGATCCCTCTAGAAATTCACTGGATTTCTGTGGATCTCCTTGGAAATTTCCTCCTTTGCTCACAATTTTCCAAGTTTGACAAGAAAAAACCCATCGACCCTTGAGAATAGTTGAAAAAGAAGAATTTTTTCTCGCTTACATTTTGCAAAAAATTTTCAAATGTGAAAATCTGAGCTATCAGTTTCAAATTTATCGAAGCGAATCAGTTCTTCAATATTTGCAAGATATTGGTCATCTGTATTTCATAAGTTGAGTAACATAATTCATATCAAACAATTCTGATCATATTATTATGTGATATGATTCCTTAGCTAAAATATTTATGGGTGCCATCACAGTCATTCAAATAAATCTTTAAAATTCAGGAAAACTTTTAAGATATGTGATATATGCGACAGCTTTAAGCACCCCTTTAGATTGACGAGCATGAGCGTCCGCGCTACAGTAATTAATTCTGCGGCCCTTTAGGGGGGGGGGGGGGGGGGGGGGGGGGGAGGGAGTAGTACGAGGCGTAGCCGAAAAGAATGATTGTACCTTCTTGGAATTGACTAGGCTGGAGACTGTGTTAGGGTAGCTTAGGCAAAGATAGGAATTTGACACTGACAAAAAGCAATTGTTTTATCATTTTAGTTGCTATATAAAAGTGCTTTAGCTCTAGCTCGAGCTCGAGCTTCGATGTCTTTTTCTACGTCTTTTATATGTTAAAAAAATTTTTTTTTCTCAATTATTCAGTGAACTGTATTAATGAATTGTTGATGTTTTAGATCGATACACTTATGGGTAAAGCGGATTACGAAGTTTATGATGAAATATATGAACTATACAAGCGGCTATTGACTGCACGGAAGCCCCGCGTTGAAAGCGAAAACCTCATGCAAACCTGTACGATTCTTTTACAGCGCTTACAGAATCCAACATTGCAAGAACAACGACGTATCTCGTTCGATAAACCAAAAGTTATATCAATTGATGAACGAGCCCTGAGGGCATTAGACGAAATCGCTAAAAACGAAAACCTAACAAAAGATGAGATGAAAGGGAAGATCATCGCATGGGTGCGTAAACAACGAAGAGTAAGTTTCAACCATTATGCTTATATATTCCAAGCTTTTTATGTGGTATAGAATGCTTTTAAAGTGTTTCTCTTCATTTGGTTTTGATTTTGACATCAGCTGAAGACGTCGCATGCTGATTTTCTCTTTTTTATTTGTGAGTGAAGATTATGGTGCACTTTGCAAACTACGATAAGTGTACAACAAAAGGCCGTAACGTGTCTGAGTCTCTATGTGTTGGTTTGTCTATCCGTTCATGAGGCAGTTTTTATTTCATGAATCGAAAAATTATGATGAGTACAACCTATATTAACCTATTTAGTCATTTCGAAGCCAAACAATTGAAATTTAACATTTTCAAAAGGAATTTTCGGCAAGAATTTTTCCTATATCTTACTCTCGCGCCTGAAAATTCAAAAAAAAAAAAATGGATAAGCGAGAACTTTTTAAGCTGCATTTGATAATGTTCAAGTTGGATTTTCGAATATTTAAATCTAATTTCTATGAAGTCACCTATAAGGTGGCGCAAATGTCTAGAAAAATGGTGTTACGTAATAATTAATCCACAAATAGATTTCAAGATGGTCATCAACGTCTTTTTCCCTCTCCTTTGATTATCTAATAAATTTCAGTACTAATTAAATTTCCTCAATTTGATTCATATAATCCATCATTTCTGCTGATTTTATTATGTTGCTATATTTCATTCGTTTTTCAGGCAAGACGACCGGCAACATATGTATCTAAGTGATCATGGAATTCGAAAATTGCTTTATTCATCACATTTGAAATAAAGCGCTGGTTTCGCTGTAATAAACGCACCAAATTTGATAGTGACATGGCGGATGGCCACAATTTCACATTGCACTAACATAAAAAATTTTTGCCTTACATATCAATCGAAGTAATCCAACTATTGCTGAGGCTGTTGAGAGATGGGAGGTGAGAAGTGGAAATGCTCGCCGAGAAGAGTTAAAAATATTCATTAGGAATAACGAGAAGTTTTACTATAATTTAATAATCTAGTTTAATTAGTAAGTATTGTTGATTTAGTTTATTTATTTTAACATTTCGAGGTGAGAAAACATACAAAAGTATGTGAGCACTAAAACTAAGAAAGGTGTAAAACGTTCGCAAGGCTACAATTTCGGCGAATAAACATTTAAAAAGTAACAACAACGATAGTGTGTAGATCGAAACGACTCAGTTGCAGCTTAAAACCTGAAGGAATGGATGCATTAATGAAATTTTCATGAAATAGACTCATACAACACGAAAGTGAAGATCTTCCATCACATTGTTTATTTTAGAAGATTTTTTGGCCAGCTGGGACCGATATGCATATCGACTAGGGGAGGGGCAAATTGAAATATTACTCGTTACGAAATGTCGGAAAAGCGGAAAGAAATTTTTATAAGAAAGAATTAGGTCTCAAACTAGAGTCTGTTATATTCCAATTATTCCATGGCAAAGATTTTTAGCCGAACAGTGTGATTCGGCGAAGTTATGTTTAAAGTCAACTTATGTCATTGATTCTCGTCACGAAATTTGGTGTGAAGGGAAGAATGTTTTTGCGTGAACATAGTGCTGCATCTCACTGCTTACAATCAAGTGAGGCGTAATGCCACACCGTGAATGTTTCTTTATTGCGTTTATTTCTTTGTGTTTGTTTTAATGCTAGGTTTATTTTAAAGTTCTTTAAATTTCTGTTATTGTTCAAATATATTTATGAACTTTGCAAATGCGATTTCGAGTTATAATCTTGCAAGGAACAGAGGAGGTGGGGGGAGGGTGGGAGGGGTAAAGTTTGCCACAAGAGATTTGTTGCTTTTACTTTGGTAGATTTTTTTAAGTTTCCAATTTATTATTCGTCTTTGTTAGGTAGTACTGAAAGGAACAGAGGTGGGAAGGGGGGGGGGCAGAAGTTTGCTACAGGAGACTTTTTGCCTTTACTTTGTTACAGTTTTTTTGAATTTACAACTTATTCTTTGCCTTGTTCAGGTAGCATTAGAAGGAACAGAGGTGGAGGAGGGGGAGAACTTTGCCACAATTGTAGATTTAAGTAAAATAAAGGTTGCTATTATTGACGGTGGGTAATGATCAATTGGAAGTTGCGAAAATCGTAGCCAAGTAAAAGGAACAAATGTCTTGCGGCAAACTTCTCCTTCCTCCTCCCGCTTCTGCCTTACTAACTAACAGACTCAAATAATAAATTCGAAACTCAACAAAAATTATAGCCCAGTAAAAGCAAGAAGTCTTTTGTGGCAAACCTCTCCCCAACCCCCCCCCCTTTTACCTCCGTTCCTTCTAATAGTACCTGAAAGAGGGAAATAATTAACCCGAAATTTTAAAAAAATTGTAGAAAAACAAAAGGGGAAGTCTCCTGTGGCAAACTTCTCCGCATACGTCTATTCCTTCCAACACTACCTGACAAAGGCAATTAGTATGTTCGAAATTCAGCAAAAATTATAACGAAGTAAAAGCAGGGGAGGGATAGCTCTTTCGGGCTATAAAAAGGCTTTTTGCGTCACCAATATTCAGTTGGTTAATAATTTCCTCTGTTGGCCGTCTGTTCAGGGATATGGTGTGTATGGTTTTTCCTGAAATACTTTTGTTTAAATGTTCCCGGCATTTGTCAGTTGACATTACGTTTAAAAGTCAATTTATGTCACTTATTCTTGTCACGAAATTCGGAGTGACGGTACGAATGTTTTTGCGTGAACGTAGTGGGACATCTCACTGTTTACAGTCGAGTGAGGCCTGATTTTTTATTTTTATTTTTTGTTACGTTTATTTCTTCGTGTTCGTTTCAATGCTAGGCTTATTTTAAAGTTTTTAAAATTTCTATTATTGTTCAAATATATTTATGAGTTTTCCAAATGCGATCAGGCACATCAGTTTTCAGTTGCAATTAATAGCGTCAGGTGATGCATATCGGTTTGAGGGCAATGTGAACCTTTTCGAGTATAGTAGAAAACCGATCGATAAAATGTTATTCATTTGCATTATGATGTTCCGCAGAACAGTCATGCCGCAAAGCAGATGACGAACCTGTGATGCGCTGCGCATCGATTGCAGGGAATGATGGCCCATCCAGCATGTGGACCTCCCCTGCCTCAATTTAGCTGAAATTTTGCAAGGGGATATTATTTGACACTTTGAGTCGATTGACGGGAAAACTTACGTGTTTCTCTTATAAGCTTTCGAGTTTTTCTGATGGATATTAGCATTCGCTTGCAGAGTGTGGGGTACGGTAGTGGTGCGTAGGCAATGTTGGGCACGAGCTCAGCTTCGCTTGCGGTTCGCAGCGAGTGTGCCATCGTTCTCTGCAGTTTGTCCATCGTGCCTTTATGTTTGCATGTCTGCATGTGTATATTTATACGTCGTTATTTGTCTGTGTCCATTGGCTCTAATATATGCAAATGAGGTGAGTAGAGGGATGAGACTTGGTTGGTATGATTTACGCGCTAGGGATGATTTCTAAAGCTCAATTTTATTAGAGTTACTTATAAGAACTCGAAGAGATTTAATTGTACGACATTCGCATATGCGAATTACGAAGTGGTGGCCGAATGCGGGTTGAAAAAAATATTACGGAAGGTTGACCTATTTGGTGAAGTTACAAAAAGCACGTGACGCATGAACCTAGTTGATGCGTTTTCTTACTTATTTTCTAAAGTGGTCTTTGCATCTCGCTGCAAATCCTCCTAAATCGAGGAGAAGGGAATGTAGTCTAGCTTAAAATGTTTAATTTTCAGTTTTTATCGATATAGGCTAGTACTGTGGACCAGCTCGACTAAAAAATTCTTAGAAACATGCGGAAGTGCTGTGCAATGAAGTTGATACTGTCAAGCTATAACTCTGCATTTGGAAGTTTTTTAGTTTTGAGCAGTGTGCTGTATATCTGTAATTTTTGACGGTTTAGGTGATGCAGTTGGATTTCGCTATGGTTTTAGGCGCTTACAAAGAAGCGATAAATTTTGAAGCGTTTTAAATAACCCTTTAAATTCCCATTAAGCTTCAGAAATTGTAATCAGTGCAATAACCTATTTTCATAGACGATTTCGTCAAACTCCAGAAAAACATTTGAAAGACATGGCTTGGATGACTCATAAAATTTATTTGCGATGTGAATTTTTCAATAGTAAACTTTTGAAATATTGTTTACAGATACAAACCGTGTGCACCGTTCGTTGTTTGCAATAAGCAAATGCATTCGAGGCGTTCTACTATGAAGCTGGTGCAATCGTTATTTCCACACGAAGTTTTTGACTTTTTGCTTTGCCGTTTTGGCCATCAATGCTTTCAGTTCTAACGTACATCAATGGTGCATTTAAGAAAAGACCACATCATCGTTCGTGAACTTAGCGGCATAAGTGCATAAGAAAGGTTCGGGTTAATGTAGCTGTGAGAGAGCCAAAGGTAGCGCCTAGAATTTTTTTGTAAATCACAAATTCCTAGGCGTCATCGTTGCACTTTCGGGTGGAATAGTAGTTATCCTGAAATCTCTCTAAACTGGTCTATCACATACCTCCTTCTTATGATAGTTCAACTGAGCAATATTTCAATGTTGCGTTGACTATTGCTTAACGGATATTCCTATTCCTTAACTGACTATCAATTCAACATTAAACCCCTAAGCCAGATGCAAGAAAGCTTTTTAATCGATGATATTTGCACTCTAATATGCTTCGTGGCTATCCAACAACGACGTTTTGATGTTCAGATTTTCTCCTCAAAAATTTTATAGTCGTAAATTAGTTCTATTGTTGTAATAAATCGTTATTTATCAGTCGGTGAACGGAATAACTACAGACTCCGGATGCTTGGCAAAACGTCTGAACCGGTCCATCGGGTCGTGCACAATATCTGACGAATGTCATGTACAAAGCGAAGGCAAGACAAGAACTCACGGGTATTGCCAAAAGTGGGCAAGTGCTTCTGAGTGCGGTAAAGTCGTCGGAACTATTTCGTCCCGGTACCTTGTTGAATGCACTCAGACAGCTTACCGCAAGGTTATTTATTCTCGTCTTATTATTTTACATTATAGAGTCTAAACTGAACAGGAAAGTTCTCTTCCTTTAAGAAATATATCCATTTTTATGTGAGCTTCGTTTAGGATTTCTATTAGTACTAATCATTTCTCAGCCATGTTCCTTGCATGTTTGCGTAGTTCTTTGAGCGAGAAAGATGAGGATGAAAAATCTGATTAACGTTACACGTGAAACATAAAAAATACAAAAGACACGTAAAATAGAATCACAGTTGAAATAAACACAGAAAAACACAGAAAATTACCTTCGATCGTTGAAATAAATACCTCCATAATGAGTAGTGAAACATAAAAAATACAAAAGACACGTAAAATAGAATCACAGTTGAAATAAACACAGAAAAACACAGAAAATTACCTTCGATCGTTGAAATAAATACCTCCATAATGAGTGTACTTGTTATGGCTGCATCAATCAAAAATGACAGCTGACAGCCGTAATTAAGAGTAAGTTTTTAGGGAGAAAAAAGAAGAGCATGGACGAAATTGTAACGCAGTAGAGCGGTATCTATATACGAGGTGCACTGTTCGAGCGTACACTCTCCCACACGCTTGCCTCATCACCGCCAGCGTTTTATGGATTTCGATAGTAAGCTTTTTTTTTCTCTTGCGGAACCAATGAATTCTTTTTATACTCCGATTCGACATCTATCCAGAATTTTTTTTTTCAATTGATAATCGCGAAGTAGGTCATAATGGCTGATATTTTTTGTTTTTACGGGGTATTTTTATAACTTTATATATGGCAATTTTTAAATATTTTTCAGGGATCATCTGATGTACACAAATCCACTGACTCAACTTTTGACTCAACGATGTGCGCAAGTGTGGATCGAAGGCAACTAATCGTGCAAGTGCAAATTCCATGTGGTGAAGGTTCACAAAAACGACAAATCGTATCAGTGGCTCTTTTCCTTTCTTCTCGCTGACGACGGGTGAACGTTACGTTGATAACAACCTTTTGCAGTGAACCCTCTTTTTTTCTCTCGTAGTTTTAGTGTCGGTAGCGTACTAGTTGAAAGTATAGGATGGAAAGACAGACAAGTGGGTACACCGGTACGCAAGTAGTCCTTCAGGAAATTGGTAAAAGTAGCTCCTGTAAAATGAGATACGGCTAGATTTTCGAGGACGCAGAGTTCCAATTTGACAAACTTGTCCTTATCCTTTTGCTGTCACTGCGGGTTGCCTCTTATGGCCGGTACTCTGTCTTCATCTCTATATAGGGGGGGGGGGAGTCATCGCTTTTTTGCAGTCTCTTTTCTGAACCCACAACCCATACTCAAGCTTATTCATCATGTATTGTTGCAACCCTGCCCTAAATATACCTTCCAGGTGTGTTGTTACACATCTCTAAATTGTAAACATTGCATAGGTGCATAAGAGAAATGAGTTTATTGAAAAAATTCGCACCCTTGAAACAAAGCATTTCTGATAATTCAATTCGATCGTTAAAGAAGCCTGTAGATGCTGACTCTTCTGCGAGTTTCGGGGTGATTTTTTTTCGTTAGATAACCTGACCCAGCGCCCAGGCAAGGTTTGTCGGTGGGTAGAACGCGGGAAAAGGAACCTGGAAAATTTTTAAAGTTTTTTCCTATAGTTAAAGGAACCTTGCAGACATTTTGACTCTCTCCAAACTTCGAGTTTTGAGGAAATCCTTTTTTCGTTAGATAACATGGCCCGGTGCGCAGGCAGGGTTCGTTGTTGGGCAGAATTTAAAAATGGGAACTTGAAAAGTTTTCATCCGTAGTTGAAAATTTTTTTGGAAGTCCTCCTTCCATAGCTAACGAACGTCGGTCATAACCCTCTTTTGCTTCAAAGAATTTTTACTGCTATTCCCGTTTCGTACAGAGGGTCAAGCAGGCTTTACCGTTTATGGTGGTTTGTTGATATCCATACATCACTTTTATTTTGTTGTGATCCAGGGATTTCGAGATATTGAAGAATACTTTCGCTTAGAACCATTTCCCGAGACGCGTCCAGTGCGCTATTCCACGCCTCGGGGTATTTCCTTTTCAGTGCTCCATGACATGCTTGGCCCACCTATGCCGAGATATTGGAAATTGGAGTGGGGGATGAATTAGCACATAAAGGCGAGAGTTTGAGGAACTAGTTCTCCTGCTCCTCCTGTAATCCCAATTCCACTCGTTCTGAGCTTCGGGATGGTAGGTCAGTATGGTAGGTAAGGTGACAGTGGTACGTGAGACCGTGGTTGATCAAATGACAGTGGTAGGTCAAACCATGGTAGGTCGAATGTTAGCGGTAGGCCAGACCGCGGTAGATCGAACTTGCTACTATCACTTAACCTACCGTGGTTTGATCTACTACTGATATTTGATCAACCATGGTCTCACCTAACACCGGTTTTTGGTCTACCACTGGTTTTTGATCCACCGTTGATGTTTTGTCTACCTTGGTGTGACGTGCCAATGATTTTTGATCTACCACTGTTTAATTTGTCGCCAGTTTTGATCACCGGTGGTCGAATATCGTTGGCGGATCGAAAACTGACGGTAGATCAAAATCTGGCTTTCGTCATCCGCCAATTTTTGATCTACCATTGGTTCTTGATCCGCGCCATTTTTTTGGTTTACCATGCTTTGATTTGCCACCGACTTTGACCACTGGCGGATGGAATATTAGTGGTGCATCAAAAATTGGCGGTAGATCAAAAATTGGCTCTGATCTGCCGCCAGTTTTTCGTCCACCGGCGATTTTTTACCTTCCCCACCGGGAGATCAAAAATCACTGGGGGATCAAAAGCGAGTGGCAGATCATTTTTTGATCTGCCACTCGCTTTTCATTCCCCAGTGATTTTTGATCTCCCGGTGGTTTTGATCTACTACCGATTTTTGATCCACCAGCGAATTTTGATCTATCACTGGCTTTTGATCTACCAATGATGTTTGATCTACCATGGTTTGGTCCACCGCCGTTTTTTGATCTACCTTCGATCTACTAGCGACTTCTGACCTACTACTGATTTCTGATCTACCGCCGACTTTTAATCTACCAATGATATCTGATCTACTATGGTTTGACCTACCGTGGTTTGGTCCACCAGCGACTTCTGATCTACCAATGATACTCGATCTGCCACGGTTTGACCTACCGTGGTTTGGTCTACCAGCGACTTCTGATCTGCCACTGATTTTTGATCTACCATAGTTTGATCCACCGCCGACTTTTGATCTATTGATGATATTTGATCCACCGTGGTTTGATCTACCACTGGTTTCGATCTCCCACGGTTTCACTTCTAATACTACATCAGTGAGATGAATAATGAATTGGAATCTCCAAAAAATTGTATTGCAGCAAATTAACAAGCCTCTATCCCCCCCTCCCCCCACCTGTGTCCCTCCCAACACTACATCACAGAGGTAGATAATCAATTGGAAGATCAAAAAATAAGTTTAGCTAGGTAAAAAGCATCATGTGCCAAACCCCTGCTCTCCCCTCCCTCCCCCTCGCTTTCGTTCCTTGAAACACTACATCACAAAAGTATAAATAAATCCGAAGTCCAGAAAGTTTTAAAAAAGCGACATGTCTCTCACGACAGACCTCTCTCTCCCCACACCTCTTCCTTCCAAAATTACATCAGAAACGTAAACAATAAACTGCGTGCTCAAACAATCTTAGCAAAGCAGCAGTTCTCTTGCGACAAGCCTCTACCCTTCTTCCCACCTCTGTTCCTCCGAAACTACAGCACAAAGGTACATAATAAATTGGAAATTCAAAAAAAATGTAGTGAAACGAGGGTCCCTTGCAATGGTGCGCAGAGGGGATAAATGTACATCAGAATTTTGCATTCGTTTTACTAGAGAACTAATATAACTTTTCTGCGAAAAGAAATAACACATTTAGTAGCAACGAGAACAAACCTGTAATGCTGACGTTCGCTCGGTCGACACCGATCAACGTGCTCGGCGAAACAGTCTTCCCGGCACCACTATAAAACGACGTGCGTAGTTGATCGCTTGATGATCGAAAGGTATTTCAGAAAAAAAAAAACGAAGATCTTCATAGTGCAAAGTTAGGTAACAAAATATGCGCAACAAATTTGCATATTTGCTGCTTGCCGTTACGACCGGTTTGCGAAGAGGTAAGCTGACCTATTGATTATGACACTACTGCAGAGAACGATGGCACACTCGCTGCAAACCGCAAGCGAAGCTGAGCTCGTGCCCAACATTGCCTACGCACCACTACCGTACCCCACACTCTGCAAGCGAATGCTAATATCCATCAGAAAAACTCGAAAGCTTATAAGAGAAACACGTAAGTTTTCCCGTCAATCGACTCAAAGTGTCAAATAATATCCCCTTGCAAAGTTTCAGCTAAATTGAGGCAGGGGAGGTCCACATGCTGGATGGGCCATCATTCCCTGCAATCGATGCGTAGCGCATCACAGGTTCGTCATCTGCTTTGCAGCATGACTGTTCTGCGGAACATCATATTGCAAATGAATAACGTTTTATCGATCGGTTTTCTACTATACTCAAAAAGGTTCATATTGCCTTCAAATCGATACCTGAATGATACAGCAATTTTTAATTCAAGGATATAATGGCTGCTATGCATTAACTAACACTATTCATTGTAACTCAAAACTGATGTACCCAATCGCATTTGCAAAACTCCAAAATATATTTGAACAATAACAGAAACTTAAAGAACATTGAGATAAGCCTGCCATTGACGAAACATGAGGAAATAAACGCAACAAAGAATAAAAAATAAAACGCCACACCTCACATGATTGTAAACATTGAGATGCCCCACTATGCTCATGCAGAAACATTCGTACCGTCACACCAAATTTCGCGACGAGAACCACTGACGTAAGTCGATTTTTAAACATAATGTCAAACTAACAAATAATGGGAACATTTACAGAAAAGTATTTCAGGGAATATGATACACACCATATCCCTGAGCAGGCAGCCAACAGAGGAATTTATTAATGAACTGAATATTGGTAATGCAAGAAGCCTTTTTATAGCCCGAAAGAGAATAATATGTAATCCTAAATGTAAATAAAATAAAGCTTGCTATCATTTACAGTGGTTAATGATCAAATGGAAGTTTCGAAAAATTGTAGCAAAGTAACAAATCTCTTGCGACAAACCTCTTCCCTCCTTCCTACATCTCTTCCTTCAAGTACTACATTACAAATATGAGTAATAAAATCGAAATTTGGAAAAAAATGTAGCATTTTTAGCAACGCAACAAGCCTCACGCGACAAATCCCCCCTCCTCACCCCCCCTCACCGCTGTCTCTTCCAGTACCACATCGCAAAGGTAAATCGTGAATTATAAATCCAGAAAATTATAGCAAAGTAACAAGAGTCATATGACAAACATTCGCCCTCCTCCCTCCCTCCCCCTTCAATTCTACATGACAAAGACAAATAATACATTGGAAGTTCAAAAAGAAATTCTAAGAAAGTGAAAGCAACAAATCTCTTGCGGCAAACTTCTACAACCCTCCGCTACCTGTGTTCTTTGCAATATTAACCAACAAAGACAAATAATGAATTGGAAAACAGCAAAACCAAGTGTCCTGTGGTAAACCTCCTCCCCCCTACCTGTGTTCCTTCCAACACTACATGACAGAGAGAAATGATACATTGGAAGTTCAAAAAAAAATTGTAGCAACGTAAAGCCAAAAAGTCTAACATCGCAAACTTCTCCCCCTCCTCCACCTCTGTTCCTTGCACTACTACGTAACAAAGACGAATAATAAATTGGAAATACAGAAGATATTCTAGCAAAGTAGAAACAACAAGTTTCTTGTGGCAAGCTTCTCCCCTCCCTCAACCTCTGTTCCTTCCAATACTATCTAACAAACACAAATAATAAATTGGAAATACAGAAAATATAGCAGCAAAGTCAAAGCAACATGTTTCTTGTGGCAAACTTCCCCCTCCCTCCCATCTCTGTTCCTTGCAATCTACTCGACGAACGTGAATATAAAATTGAAAACTCAAGAAAAATTCTACAAAAGTTAAAGCAACAAGGTTCTTGTGCCAAACTTCTACACCCCTCCCCACCTCTGTTCCTTCCAGTACTACCTAACGAAGACGAATAATAAGCTGGATATCCAAAAAAATTCTAACAAAGTCAAAGCAAAGTCTCCTGTGGCAAACTCNAAACCCCCCCCCCCCCCCCTTCACCTCTGTTCCTTCCAAGAATACCTAACAAAGACAAATAATAAATAATTGGAAATTCAAAACAAATTGTATCAAAGTAAAAAAAATCTCCCGTGGCAAACTTTTACATTTATTAAAAAGAATGAAAAGCGCCTCCCAAGCTTTTATCATTTAAAGAACTCAGTAGTTGAGTTTTGCATACATTCATTTTAAACACAAATCTGCATATTATATAGATGAGTAACAAATAATAATGATGTCATCTTTCTTCCTATTATACTTCTACCTACTCGATGGACCCATATGAAATTACCAATAACGATCCCCCTTTTAAAATTTCTAAATTATTTAAACATCCGGTAATAAAACCCTTCAGATCTTTCAACCTTATATATAAATCAAATGCTTCCTCTAAGCTGAACAATCGTAAGAAATCGGTAATAAGATTGTCATATCATAGACACAAAACAATACCACGATAAAGATATAAAACCCATAAATAGATAAAATAAAAAGAGAATGTACATCACTGTAGATAAAATAAAAATGTACACTGTCAAGAACCGAACAAAAAAGATTTTTTTTTTTTCAATTGGCAAACGAAAGTGGTAGAGAGGAAAGCGTAACAGTGAAACAATACAATTGTTGCTCATCTATATTTCAACAATCCTTTCCACACTAATTGCACAAGACTTCCCATGAGGAAATGTTCATTGCCCAATGGGAAACAAGGTACACAAAGAATAAGAAGCAAACCACCGTCATACAACATTATTATATAACAATTGCATCCAACATATACTCAATAAAAATTCACATCTGCCCAAAAGTCGTGATCTCTAGGAGTCTGCATAGTTCCAGATACCTGAGGTTCTTGCGACTCATTGTTAGATCCATCATCCATGAATATTGGCTTGGCCGGTGTGAGGTGATCTGTTGAGTGCGACGATTTATCGTTATCATCAATAACCACTCCAAAAAACGCCTAAATGTTTTTGAACAGTTAAAAAACGAACAATATAGATCATCTTCTAAAATGTTCAGTCTATTTGTTATTTATTTCCGGATGTCTGAAAAAGAGAAAATCATGCGGTTTAAAAAAAAAGGTAAGAGATTATCAATTCTCATATAGTTCACCTCAACCTATCCATTTTCCATCCAAATTTTTCCAAAGACCTTTTCATGAAATTTTTCAAGTTCCTTAATCCTATTTTTTTCTTTGAAAACTAATCAATAAGCTGAGAGAAAATAAATAAAAAAATTTTTTTAAATAAAATTCAAAGTGAATATTCAATAAACCAAGCAAATACTTTAAAAAATTTAACCTTTTCTAAAACTTCGCTGGAACTTTCACGAAATATATTGCTAGACTTCCGATGCATAGATGACGTAAGGTGGTTGACTATAATTGACGGTGAACGTGGTGGCATCACTGAATTCGAGCAATCGTCATTTTTGTTGCTCTCAATGCAAACATGCTTCTTCATAAGCTGATCGATGCATACACCGAAAGTCTCATGTGGCCGCACAGAACCATCCGCATCAACGTCGTTGTCGTTCGATGAATCCAAAGATGGTGGACAGTCGAGCAGTGAAAGACGCGACTTCAGATGCAATGACGTTAAACGTGATTCTGAAACCTCTGATACATTTGAAGGATGAAATGCAAATTCGCTTAGAGTTTATTGCACTTTGTTTTCGCGACAAACAACTTCTTAAATATTCCAACTTTTCACGAGATTAAGAGAAAGAGGAGCTTGGAGAAGCGGGAAGGTGTTGGAGAAGAGGGGATGGGAGACTGGAGGAAGGGGATATGAGGTGATAGGATAGATTCAGGTAGGAATGATGTCATCTGCAAAAATTCGACGTGGTTTGTTTCGAGTCGAATTATTCAGAACTTTTCCTTCACTAATCTCATTTGAAGTTCGACCTTCTGTTCTTGAAACTCACGACCTTTACTTTGTTCCCACTACTCCAAATTTTCAGAAAACGACGGTAAATCTTATGACCACTCGTCTATGAGCACCGATCAGTATAATTCAGCTGTCTGAGGGGGAGAGGGGGAGAGGGGGAGAGGAGGAGGGGGGAGGGGAGAGAGAACTGCCGATCGTAGTGTCTCAGGAAGGAAAGGGTCNGGGGGGGGGGGGGGGGGGAATCAGCAAGAAAATTTACTCAGCAACAATTTGAGATCAAAGTTAGTATTAGCTGTAAATTCCTTTCCTAATATCTAATAGAGCTAGATTTTTCGTTCAAGGTTTTTGGTGAACCTCAAAATATTTTGCAACAACTTTGCCAAATTTTTAGGAGTAAAATTCAAGCTTTTTTTTTCAATACACACAAATCTGAACAGCAACCACATTTTTTCAAATTTTCTGGAATATAAATCTCTATAAACTTTAGAAATATTGGTCACATTATATATGCATTGCCAATTTTGTTATTCGCAATTTCGATCTTAATAGTGAGTAAATATTGATCATTGTTAAATAGTAATGAATTTGTATAAAATAAGAGTTAAAAGAAAAATGAAAATACCATTAGAATTAGAGTGGATTGGCTTAGGATGCATTAATGAGATCGGTTGGTTTTTCGTTTGTGAAGTTGCAAATGCGAGTTGTTGCGATCGAATATACGAGATAAACGCATCATCTTCGTCATCCTCATCGGAACATTCATCCCATGCATCACATGATGAATGACGACACATTGCCGTTAATACTTTAAAAAATGTTGACTAATTTATAATTGATTAATTAGTGGTGATGAAGAGATAATATGTTATAAATATATTTCAAATAGGTATCTGAAAATGAATTGCCGGAAGTCACCTTAGGGAAGTTACCAATAATGGGTAAGTTAGGCAAGTGCTTTTCCCCTTGGTTTCCCAAACGAAAATTTTGAACACTATCACCTTATCACTTAGAGTGTACAATATAATCGAGACGGCAGTTTTGTTGCATTCAGAACGCTTTCATCCTCTCTCTCCCCACATATGCATATAAATATGCATATTTATATGCATATAAATATGATATCTTTGTGGGTTCCTACATGCATCTTACCAAGCGATCTGATGAATTTCATGCTTGAAATTAGAAATGCAAATTTTGCATACTCAAAAATCCCTCAACAAATTTTACAAATAGAAGGTGATTCGATTCGAAAATTATAATTAGAAGCAGACTTACGCAGTCTACAAATCATTAAACACTACATACATATTTCTAATTTTTAGATATATTTCTCGAGTACCTGAAGAAAAACCTAACATTCATTCATGTTACTGAATAATGATTGGGGGTGCCAGGTTGTCTACGAATCATGTATCCATGAACTTCCTTACAAATAGTTTTTGATGTTCATCATTAAAAGGAACAAAGAAAAATTGATAAATATAAGTATAAATACGATACTATTGATTTCGATTTGTATAATATTCTTTAGAAAAAGAAAACTATCTTACCGGTCGATTCTTCACGGTCGTTATACCATGAGCATAGACTCAATAACTCTTCCATTAGTTGCTCTTCGTTATTTTCCTTATCGCAACGACTGCAAATAAAATATTCCAGAAAAAAGGGTATTTTTTCAAAATTTCTAGGGAATCAATCTTTTATAAGAATCGGAAAATTTCCTTAATGGTGAAGAAAAATTATGCTGCATATATCTAGTAAAAATGTGGCTATCTCAGCATCAAAACTTTAAAAACTGAAGCTTTTTCAACCTCCTTCTAAAAAACTGCAGTTTAATCGCCTCTCCCATTAAATAAAACCGAAATTCGAATTCAGTGATAGCTGTAGATTTGAACCTCTTTCGGATCTACTCCTTGCGTTAGGAAGAAGATAGGGGGAGGTTATAAGGGAGGGATGGAGAAAGGAAGGAGAGAGGAGAGGAGCGCCCTCACTAGCTACACGTTTGAAATATTAATCAAATTGTTGCTTATACTCTTCTTCCCTTTCCCAAGGAGATTTACCCAAAGGGTAAGAGGTACAAACTACTCTCCACAGAGCAATTGTTTAAGTCAGCTTTCTTATACCTATTTTCCCAAAAAACGAGAATAACTTCAAATACGCCTTCCCAATGGGAACGAGAGATGAAAGGATCGAAACATTCCGTTTTCAAAATATTTGCTCATCGCAGGAGAGAGCAACTATATAAGACGGTCTTTGATGTTCTGCTATATGGTTTTGAGCTTGTTGACAATATTTAAGTTCAATTTACTTTAATAACCTTACCAATGCTTTAATTAACTTTAAAGGTGCACTAAATCCAAGCTTCTTCTGCGCATAAAGAATAAGCAAACGATAAGGTTCAATTTATATCTGTACTTTACGCTATATAACGACTGCCACTTATTTAAAGCTATAAAAAAATGGGGGATAAAAGAAATCATCCCATGCACAGATCCATCACTGATCCCATGGTATATCTGTTAAGGAATAAAGTTAAATATAATTTAATTAAGGGTGAATCATTTAAATAAATAATAATTAGAAAATGAATAAATAATCAAATAGAATGCAATATATACAGAGTGAGTGCAATTTTTGCCCATTTTTGTTTCTCCATTTCCATATCGTGTTCGCCGATTGATGAAACATTCGATTGCGATTGATTCCTTCCACGTTTTGGATTGCTCTTCAAAAAATAAAAAAAATACTTATATAGAAGGGAATATAACAAAATATTAGATATAAATAATAAATGTTAGAATAAAATAATAGATTAGGCAATATCTTTTAGATTCAATATCACGCTGAAGGAGAGAGGAGAGGAAAATGCATAAAAGAATCTGTGCTCCTTTTCATTCAGAATGAAAGAAATTCATTAATAATATTTCATATATCACTTTCAAATGATAAAAATTCGTTCTATCTTAGCTAAACAATCATTGAGCATTTCGAAATGGTAATTCCATACTTTTAAATTATCTTTACAATAGGATTACAATTAAAATTTAGAAAAATTGATAGGAAATTGAGGTAATTTTGAAAATAAAAAAAGGTTGGGAACAATGCGCAGACTATATGTTCACATGTTATGCCCTCTCTTCCATACCCTACACCCACATCGGCGCTCTTTCGTATCACCGTACAGATTAAATTGACTTCGATATCTGTGAATGTTTCGATACTTAAATTATCATTGAGCTGCATTTGCTACTCATATCTTAATCAACTTCAATAATCATTTATAACAATTATAT
>QEWY01001804.1:1146676-1174742 GCA_006503575.1 Baylisascaris schroederi
ACATATATATATATATATATATATATATATATATACGTATGTATAACACGAAATTTTACGACCACAAGCACTAGCACCACCACGTATCGCCACCAAGAAATGAAATAATAAATGTGCTAACAAAGGAAGCAATGAAAATCTACTGGACTTCCTAGTGGGTCTTTATGCAACTGATGTTATAAGGTGGCAAGCCTTGGAGCGTTATATCGCTGGTATCAAACAAACGTGTTTTCAGATGATACAAAGTTCGAATATTCTCAAATTTTTATAAAGTAAAATCATATTTCAGGTAATATATTTTACCTAAAATTAAATTACATAAATGATACAGTGATAAAGTTACCAGTGGGTAATTTTATCGAACGCTTTACTTATTCGCCAATTCGAAATAATCTAAATATTTATTCAAATAGAATGGATTAATTTTCAAGCTTCAATTATAGCAATAAAAATTTCAACGCAATAAAATATCTTACGTGAAAATTCATAGGTTAATTAAAAAGAACGGGTAAAAGTTTAGGTAAGTAAAATTCAAGGGTAAAAAAAAGATGAAAGTTAAAATTCAAGGGTAAGTAAGGATGTTTGAACATGAATAAATTAGGAATCTCTCGTAGAAAAATTCTCACAATTTGGATATCAAAGAAATATCACAAATTTTACAAAAAAAAAAGCTGTGGTATATCTTGTCTTGAAGCAGTGAATATTCGAAAAAAAAACGTAATTAGCATATTTGAATTTTAGGCACTTTTAAGAACAAAAATAGCGCGCAATTTTTCTCTCTTTCAGCATTTCCAAAACCGGTCGGTCTCAGTGATGGAAAAAAACAAAGAGTGTCGCAATTTCAGTCAGTTATCCTCATCTAGATTCTAAATGAAATCCATCAAAGCACACCTTATTCCAGTTGAGCTCATAATCGACGTCAATCGTCATCGCGTTGTTGTGCCTATCCGTTCACCTTCAAAATACCTGCAATCACATCGTATAGTATGTATGGTAATAAGCATAAGGTAATATAACGCTTTATTCGTATGATATTGAAGAAAAACACATTACTTTCTAAGGTTTTTTTTCGCAATATAAAAACATAAATAAGAACGCTAAAATGTCGATGAGAAAGGAGACCGCGAACATCGAAAATATACGCTATGAACATCTAGATGCTAGTAATTATAGAAAATAAACAGTTTAGAAGTAGCATAATAGGTGTACAAATGAATACAATATAGTTCCATAATGCAAGAGGTCATTCGATGACGAGCTACTGTATGCATAATATCGAATAGAAACCCTGAGTCTATAAAGCCCCTTACTGTAAGAAAGAGAGACTATATTAGCTGGTTTGTCTGAGAAGAGATCTTGCAATACACCAGCTCCAAACAATTTTGATCGTATATAATGGAAAGACCTTTCAAATAGTAGAAAACATCTCCGGATTATTGAGAGTGAAGTGCAAAATGAAAACCTCTGCAAACCGCCTGGAATCCACGCTTGCCTTCCCTCCCCCTTGTCCCACCTTCCCTCCGAAAAAAAAAACCATCGGTGTTCGACTTTTACAAGGTTCCCTCCTCCAGCTCTCGTATTTACCTTCTACTTTTCGACTCCGGAAAAATTCCATTTGTAGGAAAAGCAATCGCATACGGAAATGACGTACAACTTTTTTAGCAGATCCGGGCTAATAAATTATGGGAAATACAATTCAGCCATATGCAAATGAACCTTTCGAAGACAATAACTGACCAATAAGCAATGTGTTATGTTATGCAAAAATGTCACCAGTACAATCGTTTATCTTAGGTAACTGCAAACACACCATCCAAGCAGGACAGAGAGAGAGTCAACAGTCATCGATACAGTCCGCGGATAAACATACTCATACCCCAGAAATCGGATACCTTCATCAAAGCTCAACTATGTATGATCGCAAATACGTAATTTCGAAACTTTTGAGGAAAAACCAGGAATACGCCAAGGTCAAAGGTCATCGAAGATGCCGATGACGTCATGGGTCCCGTATTGTCCAGACTTTAAAGGTCGCGACGAAATCGTAACCCGTCTATACAATAGTAGACGCAAGTTTTCACCAATATTTTAGGTTATTAATAAAACATCGCCACCTTCTTATCACATTGTTCTCCCCTATTCATCGCGATTATTACATCAATAATCAGGTGCAAAATGTTTTAAACCTTAACAAGTACAAAGTAATATGACTCAAATGACCTAGTGATAACTCAACCAAACATTACATAGTCAATACTAATATCGGAAACCCTACGGAAGATCAAAGTCGGGAATCCCGCCCGCGGAAGATCAAATCGTAACTCAGCATCTTTGATAACGACCGTATGCGACTCCTAACGATATATGGCCTGATCAGGGACCTCTCTAAACATAGATTATTGTCTGTGTTCTCTACACCTTTCGTGCTAATTCCTATAAAATATTTGCTAGCCGTCCTCCCTCCACCCCCTTTGCTTCGGCTTCATCTCGTTCCCGACTCTTCACAGGAATTCATAATTGATGTAAACAGTTACCGTAATTATCCACGAACATTCCCTCCTAATGAACTCACGTGTATGTAGGTATGAGTGTATACTTATGCATGCACAAGTACGCATTCACAGATATACACGAAAGCCGTTATCACTCGTGAAAGTAGGGAATTTACAAACCCGAGAAACTTTGCATCTACGATCTAAATTAAATATCTTTTATGTGGCTAAAAGGAACTCTATGGGAGGTGAGCCAATCGAGATGGTGGATGGGTTGCCTAAAAATTTTTTTAGCCTAATTAAGCTACTTTTTAGCAGCATATATTCTCAACTTACTATTAAAACTTAAAAAGTAAATTACTACAAGGCGGTATTTAGAACACCAACAAACAACTTTCAAATGGTACCCTTACTGCTGCTGAACAACTGGAAGGAATCCACTATGGTGCTGTTATAAAAAAAAAAGAGGTGAAAAATACCAATGAAGAAATTATGGCCACCTTTGTCCACTCTTACACATCTGTACCATAATCAGGCTAATAAAACAACACGATGAAAGACAACCGATAGAAGAGATCGGATTTCATAGCAACTAAAATACTATAGACAATCATTTCAACTTTAATTAGCTCTAGAAAAGATATGAAAATATAATACATATTTGCATTTTCTCATCATCGATTTTGTTAATGCTTTTAATTGAGTATACTAATGAAAGATTTACGAAAATTTAATTCAATAAAATTTACAAATTTTTTAAAGTTTCTATAACGAAATTTATTCGGTTAGAAGTATTGAATAAGGTGGATACTTGTTTCTTCTAGATTGTTTATGCGTTGCCTTGAGATTTCCTTTTTTTTGGAACATTCAATCGCATAGGTAAAATTGATATCAATGATGAGCACTTTAGCCATACGCTATATCCACCTCAACAAGGTCAAGTTTCCAGCATGGAGAAAGAGCTTGAAATAAATGAAATGCAATAGGGATTCGAAACTTAAATAGCAAAGAAAGTTTGCCTAACGATTCATAGTTCCATAATGAAGTAAAACGGATTATTAATTCATCATCTGCTTAAGTGACTCTAAATGGAACATCCATGAAGGAAGTCACCTGTTAGGTCCACCTCAAAGAAGTTAACTTAATTGAAGATTACAAGGTGGAGTTAGGAAGATGAGAACTATTTTGGAAGAAATGGTTTTAATCTTCCTGAAGGAGTTGTCACGGTAATGGATTGATATGCGTGCTCATCTCTTCAACTCGACTACCTTACCCGCACTAAAATATATGCTAGCGGAAGTGCTGCTTTTACCAAAGTCAGAAAGGAAAAGCTGGTAATAGCAGAGAATGCCAGATATGTTATTCCATCATCATATACCAAACATAATATTACGATTCATAAGGAATAGCGAGAAGGAATGAGTTGCAGGACATACAGTACAATTACAGGACAATGGATGATCACTGATAGTAGTCGAGTGATATCAAAGGTAATTTGGCCGACCTCTAATATGAAAACCAATTCGTTGTAAAGCTGCGAAAGATATAGAAGTTCTAAAGCTTCATTGTATGTAACGCGATTCTTCTTTGACGTTCTCGTACATAAAGCGTATCGCCGACCAACAATGAAACATATCGATGGGTAGTGATTAGATCAAATGGTTGAGATATCGGGGCGGAGATTTGACACCGACAAACATTTATTAACTTTCTTAGTGTTTTACTTAAGCGCGTAGAGTGCGCTCGAGAATGTTGCAAAGGTTTAACGCGAGATCAAATCGTATTGATTAAGATGATCGTGTATCGGCAACAGATCACAAAGAAGCGAGTGTAATTTCAATGTGGAAAAATGAAATAATCGAAAAACGAAAAATTTGTTTTGCATAAATAATAGGAATATTTTTATGGAAGGAATGTATTTTATAAGGAACAATGTTGAAGGAAGAACATTAAAAATTTTTTCAGGGAAGGACTGAAGCATTTTTGCGAAGAGAACGTTCGAAGTGGTCACTCATTTTGTATTAACCGAGTAACGTTAAAAAAAAATTAGGAAAGCGCATTAGAGTAGGTGGCACAATATGTGCTTTTTTTCGCAATTCCGCTTATTAAACCATCGAATCATACGAATTACCAAATCTGACTGTTTATATATATTTCATTTTTATTGATCTGACTGTTTGTAGATATTTCCAATGGAACGTTCATTTTTTAAAGGCATCCGACCAATCTAAGGCGGAAACCCAACTGGTCTTGAATAAAAATCCGACTGATATAGAATGGAATTTCGAGCGGTGTAAACTGAGAGTCCAACCACTGTGAAATAAAGACAATTTGCAAGTCAGAAGACACTTTTTACAGGCCATAAGGATAAAAAAGAAGTGCATTAAAACACGAAACTATTCAGCAAAAATATTTCAATGCCGAAAGAAGTGAAGAAAGATGATAATGAACAAAGCTTATTGCAATGAGAATAATGAGTCAATTCTCGGTTATCGAAGGTGGAGGGAGACGAGTTGATTCCATAGACGAAAGCCATCGGAAGTTTCACTAATTTCGGTTATATTTTATTAGAAAAGTACAACTTCCATAAAATTGATACAATTCTTTAAGGAAAAAAAATTCTTTTCTTTGAATAACTCCAAGCAGACAAGCAGAAGATGTTTTTTCACTTGACTATCAATTGCTACAAATAAATAGCGCATAATGAATCAAAAATATTTGCATTTTCTGAAATATTCTATGCAAATAGCTTAAAAAACTGAATTTTTTTATTTGACTAATAAACAAGAGTGCTTTTTCCGTAATCGAATTAAAAATTTCATAACAATATATACAACAATATATACTAATATTAGTTGAAAATAGAAATGCCAAAAAAAATTGCTTGGGAAATATAAGTAATGAAATATGAAGAAAATTGAAAATATTGTTCATCTTATTATGCATTCAGATGTGGGGCTAATTCTGTGATTGAGCATATGATTCTAATCGTTCATAAGATCAATATAATATTTGAGTATATTGAAGTGTATTTTAGTATATAATATTTAGAATATTTATAAAATATTTCAACATTATTAGTTATAATATTTAAAGATCAATAATAATAAAATATTTATAGCACGTATAATATTTCAAAAATTTCAGATACATCTAATACAGCATAATATTTACATATGAGATTCTACAAAGGTTGATACATTCGAAGATAAGTTTTTTTTTTAGCATTTAATGGAACTTTTACGTCAGTTTGTTGTCCACCTTTCCATAATTTGTGTTATGATGGCAACGTGTCCGTCTGCCTGCTTGTCCGTTTGTCTGATCGCTGTAAATCAGTAGTTAAGAAAGTTAGAATTGCAAACTTTGGTCAAGTTCATCATTCATCATCGAAAAAAATTCCACAAAAAACTTGCCATCGCTTCGAAATCACTATTTTCCATAATATCTTTCAAACGGCTTCAAGCTTTGCACATCTGGTTGCAAACTCCAAGATGGCTAAGGTTTATTAATCTCAAGTCAAAAAAAAAAGTTCCTCTTTGAATTAGATGTAGGTCGTAAGCCATCCAGGTGGGCAATATTTACCAACCAGAAGATTATTCACATTCACTCCATTCTTTCTTAGATAGAACCATGTAAACTTTTGATCATCGGTTCTCACTCCTATAAACAATTGAGAAAACGCGGCATTCATATTATGATCGAAGAAAACTCAATCTAAAACATAAAAGAATACCGAGCCCGCGTTATTTTTTCTTATATTATAGATGGATACGGTTTCCCGCCAACACTTATAGAAGCGATAAAATTAGATGTCAATTTAAGATGGCGTTGTTTGATGCACAAAGAGGGTTGATCGATTCACAATCTTTCTTGTAGATTGAAAAGGGATGGCTAAGGAAGGTTTAGGCAGGAAGTTGAAAGATGCGGGGAAGGAGGCAGAGAACGGCCTTGGGCAAGAAGTCGAAGGATGCGGTGAAGGAAGTAGGGAAGGATCTTTGGCAAGAATTCGAAGAAAGAGGAGAAGGAAGCAAGAAACGATCAAGGATCTATATTTTCTATATTTTAAATAATTGCAATTAATAAGAGAAAAAATGGCCACCATGAATGAAATCGAAACTATTTTCTATGCTTTAGAATGCCTCAAAAATTAAAATATATTACTAATCAAAAAAAATTATTTTCAATACAAACAAAAATAGTAATTGTTATAATGATCGAAAGAGAAGAGAGGAACTTGTTGTCATCTAAATATAACACTAAATGAAACAAGTCTCCTTTAAATTTTACCACTCCTCTAAATTTACTACTTCTAAACGTAACAACTAAATTATTATGTACAGCGTTAGAAATATCACGATCAAAACGCTACAGTATCACTAACATTATTACCCCATCGACAAAGCAATATTAATGAGATACTATCAGTAACAACAGCTCACACAAAATCATCGAAGAAAATGCACACATGTGGACGATGGGATCATCAATCGACGAGTGGTCAGTGCTGATGATGTTGATATTTTAGTGTATTGTTTGCATATCAAACAGCTTGCATGCCACTCACTCTTCAATAAGCAAACACATCTTACGATTGTTGAACTAACGCAAGAAAAAAAAAAACATGTGACACTTACCTGGCCACACCTGACGATACCTGTCGACAATTTAAGTGTACAGTACGAATGAATCGAAATACAACTAAAGAATACTCTTAAAATTTTAATTTCTTTGCAAAAATGGGGACCGAGAAAATTAACCAATAAAAAAATGGCTAGGAAAATATGGATTGATAATTAGAAGAATAATAAGTTCAATATAAAATTTGTTAACGGTGATAATAAATGAGAAATTCCACTCAAAATATTCAATAAAAAAAACAAAATATTCAATAAAAACTATAATTATTCAGCTCTTGTATATTATCTTTTTTTTTTTTTTTGTAAATAAAAGTTTAATACTACAATAGATTTAGGAACAAATTTTTCTAAGAAAAAAAAGGAGCTAAAATTGAGGAAAAGAGATACGGCAAATCATTTCTATGCCATTTGAGGCAATGATAGGAAGAAATTAGAGCATAGTTGCAGTGCGTAACTGCATCAAACAAAGAAACTTAGCCGACGGTGATCCGCCTTTTTGTCGGTTTCTAATCCACAAAAAGACCCTTATTTCGAATACGGAGGAAATATACCATCGAATTTGAAATTAAAGAGGTGATTTTAAAAAGTTAAACTATACTTAAAAAAACAGAATAGATAACAGTGATGAAATGCGATCATAAATTATGCATCAATATCTTTAGAATTATCAAATGAGATAGACTATTTTCGTAATAACATCTTTGTTAATATTAAAGTTTACTTTGTGAAATTATGTAGATTTCCAGCGAGAAATATTCCCCTAAGGATATAAATCAACTAGACATTCCTTTGAGAACCTCTCCATTAAAAAAAAAAAAAATCTTTTTTGTTTGCCGCCTATCGTAGATAGAAGATATGCATGTTTTTAATGAATAGAATGCATTAGATGCGATAAAATTAATGTCATATTTTCCACATCTATTTCAAATTATAGAGATTATTTTTTATTGAAAATTTTTAAATATCATAAAAAAATTGACGATATTTGAATGTAAAAACAAATATAATTGGGAAAATTTTTCATTACTATATTTTCATCACTAAAAAAATTTTTTTTCTATTTGTTAAGGAAAAGGAATGTTGCATTTTGAGATATTTTGGCAAATAGAACGATTGGCTGAACGATATATGTGCATTTCAATTACATTAGCGTAAATTAACTTGATTCTTTGCTTTTTGCGAGGAAATCAATTGAAAGTTGAAAATAAAAATTTGAAAATGTTCTAACAACGAGGCTAATGGTTTTCTGAAATTTACCTTCATAATGAATTAGAATATCAAGCGTACAATTTTTATTTCAATGGATTCAATGGATGATGTAGCTGAAAAATTCGAACGGAAATATCGATGAATAAATTCAACTATTGCATTATGAATTTCGCAAAGTAGAAAAAAAAACTCACTAAAAAGATAAAGAAACTTATCGTTCCGCCATATTGCAGAAGTTAATGTTAGCAGGCAGATAAAATGGCCTAGCAAACCTTGATTTGATTGATTCAATTTAAAGCATTCCCTCACTTAGTGCAACACTTAATTTTCGCACTTATTTTTGAAGATTTTCTTTGAAAATACTCATTATCTGCAGGTAAGCATATGTGTCCACATTTGTATGCCTACCTGTCTATTCAGTACTTCCAATTCGAGAACAAAGAACATTAGAAATACAAAGTTTTTGTATTTGTAATTTAAACCAGGATTCGATCGAAGAAAGGTTTGCTCTCAATTACCTTAAGGTTTAGAGAGTTTCTGAAAATTGTTACGAACCCCATACTTCAGGGCTTTCTGAATATCATCAGGATGCCTCCAATACCGATGGGTTCCAACGTAAATGCACCCTAAACAACCTTTAGATATTAAAGGAATGAAATAAAATTTTGCATACATTTTGCATATTTTTTTACAGAAAATTCGTGCAAATGAACAAATTAATTCAATCAAAAATAAAGTTTTGCATATTACTTATTTATTATTAGGCTGCATATTGGTTGATCAGATAAAACCAATGCATGAATATTTATTAAATTAATTCCTCTTGCATATTCGTTTATATCTGTTCGATTTGAATAATGAGATGCATACGCGTAAATGGTCGGTTATATCTTCAAAATCGAAGTTTACGATGGTATCAGCTATGTGTTTAGTGATCGCTCATGGTCATACCTTTGACACCGATATGTGAGGGAAATGTTGTTCTCGTGCGTCAAGGCCGCCTCATCTGTCATCAAAGCTCTAGCACTTGAATGTCATTCTAATCTAATAGTTTTTCGCATCACTTTGTGCATATGTAAATTGAATAGATAATTTGCATATGTATAGCCGATACTTGAGTACTATTCGTCGACGACGATGACAATCCTATCAAAATGATGGAAATATTAAAAAATGTCATATATGGGCATATCCATTTCTAATATATGAAAGATTTGTTAGAAACACTAGCGCTGCTTCTAAATCTTTTTCTTAATAAATAAATCTTTTAAAAAAAAATTTGCCTTTTTCACTGAATTTTATCGAAAAATATTTCGAAAATATAGAAAAAATGTAAATTTTTGGCAACTTCTGCTTGAAATTTGTAATGTTCGAAATTATTTGTAATTTTTTAAAAAACATATTACTGTAATTTCTTGAATAAAAACATCACTTAGAAGAAATTTATGTATAAATTAATTAGATAATCATACGTTATCTAGCAAATATATACTAGAATCATAGTTAGACAAAAAGCAAATGCCACGTGTCATTGACGTATAGCATAGGAGACAAAAATATGAAATATATTGTGTGCAAAAAAAAAGCGCGAGACGCATATGACCGTGTAGAGCCCTATATCATACAGATAATGCCATATGTTCTATCCCCATTTCACTAGTGAAATAGATGAAGAAGAGGAGAACAAAAGCTCGAAAGGAATCGATCGAAGAAGTAAGCATACAATCTTAGGCCGACGATTATCCTCAGCGATGAGGGATGCCGCAAGACGCTTGAGGTATTTTCGTTCGTCACCATGCATGTTTCAACGGTTGCATTCTTTCCTTTAAGCATCATATCTTTCATGCCTGCTCTATTCATGTTTGAGATTTGTCATATGCATTACTCATACAACAATAAGAAAATCCACAATGTTGGACAATTTGGACAGAATGGACAATTTGCTATCGTTTCTTTACTCATAATGCAATTTTAAAAAAAATGACTGGACAAATAAGTTGAAGGAATGACCAATAGGTTTTTTCTACAAGTTTAAAATACACAAGAAATTTTACAACTCTAAACGTTTAAAATTTATTTGAAGAAATACGGCATATAAGGTCATCCTGTGTTACGAATATTTTATTATATAACTGCCAAATTTCATGAGTAAAGCTTCATCGATGGCACACATATATGGCAATACTATAGTGAGTTTCGACGAAGCGTAGAAAAATAAAAGCGAATGTGATTTTCGCTTATATCGCGACCAACAATTTCAATATCAAAATCATCAAAAATTGAACTTCCTGAATTACAGTGACTTTTTTAAATGAACTTTTTTTATATTCAAAAAAAAACTGACCACAGTAATGCAATCTATACCATACTACAGGGTTTTTAGCATCGGATAAAACGCCAATACGATCTTGGCTAAGGTGCATGCTTT
Source organism: Baylisascaris schroederi (assembly GCA_006503575.1). Taxonomy (NCBI): domain Eukaryota; kingdom Metazoa; phylum Nematoda; class Chromadorea; order Rhabditida; family Ascarididae; genus Baylisascaris; species Baylisascaris schroederi. Next base: position 1,157,443 of record QEWY01001804.1, read on the forward strand.
CAAAAGAGACCAGTACATACGATTAGATCGAGAGATGAATTATATGTGTACACCACCAACCAACCGCTCATAAAAATGCATTAAAACTGTTACGGCAAACATGGTATGTAATGCGATCAGTGCTCCACATTTATTGTCAAATCAAGAAGGAATGTTGGATATGCAATGAGGTATTGCCAAGCTCACAGCGGGGAGCAATCGCGTTGAAAGCTACAATAATCAACGGGGTCATTCGTCGTTCGATTCACCCACTATAATCTAAGCACGTATCTAGTACAGTTTATTTACACAAATATATATATGTATATATATATATATATATATATATATATATGTATATATATATATATATCGAGTGAAAAATTACATGTAGTGATGTTTACTCCCCAAATGTGATTCATTGCGAAGACAAGGCCATTTAGCGTGCTCACATGATGCTAATCAAAGCTATCTGAATTAAACATCTCTAAGAGCATGTTCTTAGCCCCACAACCTTGATCTAACCGAGGCGATAAGCACCGGAGAGGCGCCACTTACATAGGAGATGTGTATCGGAGATAAACACTTCGATAAACGCATTTCTTTGAGATTAATTCAATCACTAACCTGTTCTTTAATGTGCCATTTGTAGAGAGCGCCAGAGTGTCGGTACGGTGTGCGGTGGTTGTGGTGGCAAGTGAACCTTCTTTATGCACCTCTTCGAGAGTGCTACAAAAATTGTCTTTCAACATAGAAATGAAACGGATTATGCCGAAAGATCTTTACAAAAACAAAAGCAAAAAAAAACATCTCAATAGACTCGAAATTTGTCGACCGAAATCTACTTTCCGCATGCTGCTAAAGATTCTATTCGACTTTACCAATCTCACTTCACTTAAATAATCACTTCTCTTGCCCATCAATAGACTCGAAAAGATTACGCAGAAAAACTCCTCAAGTACGTTATTAAATCACAGAATTCAATTTTGTCCTTGCAAAAAATGGCAATTCATTTTATTAATGATCTAACCAATACCCTCTGATTATTTTATTGCTTGGCCGATTCCTTCATATAAACGCGTTCGTTTCAATGCAGTACACTAATTTTNAACTGTTATACTAATACAATAAACAAATAAATAAATAAATAAATAGATAAATGAATAAAAATTTGTAGAGAATAAAATAGTAGCTATTAAATGCATTTCTTTGAAGCATTACCTTGGAACATTTCATAAAGTGCCTGCGTGCACGACAAATAAGCTCTTTTATATGTGTCCACTCTCCTTAAGAAGGAGACACTTCCGTATTGAATTTGCAAATTTTAGCAAAATTTCCAAGCAATCAACGTTCACAAACCTCACAGACAGGCAGATATACATGTCTGCCTTTCGTACTATATATATATATATATATATATATATATATATATATATATATATGATNTTAAAATATAAGAATAGATGAAACTTTCTTAAATAAGCGATAAAATTTTATCAAAATATTAGTCGAAAGATACAAATAATTGATATGAGATAAATTATGCAAAACTGAAAATACTGACTTTAATTGTCTATTCAAATTGGATGAATGAAATCTAAATAATCAAAAAAAGATAAATATACAAATAAATAAATAAATAAATATTTTTTAAACGCACCAAGCAGATAAAAGTGAATATTATTATAATATTTTAGTCTATCATAATAATAAATTAATATTATTTGAAAGGAAAACATCTGATTCTTTTCGTAGCATATAGTAACAAACACATTTGTGACATCTTTCATCTAGTCTTTAGCTGCTAAATTTCTAATTTGTTTAGCTTTCATAGTTTATCTGTTTCAGCTGTTAGTTAAACTTAAGAATTAAAGGTCACAATATGAAAACCACAACTTTTGAATATTCACTCACAAAGAACGACTCTCATAAACGATCTTATTTCGGCAAAGACGGAGTTTATTTTTTATGATTTCAATGTCATAAAAATATTCAAAGAGACAACCATACTTGAAAATTTACTTTAAAAAAAACCTCTCTTACATTCGTAGACCATATAAAACTCAGAGGTAAGCTTAATTGAAGATGATTTAAGCTTATTTCACTAAAGACGTTGGCTATCCCATCTGGACAACATCCCGACTGGACGACAAGTTGGACAACATACATAAATGCGAATAAATGAAATACACATATATTAAATTGAATAATAAAAAACATAGAATTTTATTTTACATTTATACTCGATAGAAAGCTGCTTAAATAGAACTCGGAGAAGCGCAACGATGCAGCATCTCGACGATACACAAACACAATGCGTCCTATCGTTTACTACTCATGTGTGTTGTATGTATTATTGTTGGCGCCATAACGATTCTTTGCCACGCACATTTAAATTTTGAACTTCTTTTTTTTGAAAAAAAAAATTCACAATTTTCAAAAAAAATTTGACAACAGTCCAATATTGTCCAACTTTCCTCAACTTATTTTAATAATTACTGATAGATTCCTGATTTTTATAAGTCAGATTGAAAAAAAAGGAAAAATTTCGAACTTTTTCTTTAAGTTGGCTTATTAAAAATATAAAATTCGAGTAAAAAAATTCGTCAAAAATTTCAACAACCAATATTGATCGCATTGTTACTAAATTTACGATAAAAAATATGCGCATATTTTTCACCATGCGATAGATGTCTAGTCGAGTTATTCAAATCAGCATGTATAATTGGAATTGTTTGATAGAACCTCTTCCACAGGTATTGTTGAAGACAAAAAAAATTTTTTTTTCAACCTGAAAACGAACTCGACAATTTATTTTTCTTCCCATCGAAAAAAAAAGAGCTTTTCATATCGATGCGAATAAAACTTTCTCCAATAGGTTATTGAGAAATTGAGATAGGAATGGCATCTCCATTTTATGCAGTTTTGCAAATTCCCATCTAAAGAATCCATTAAACTAAAGCCGTTTTTTGCGCGTTTATATATGTACGTCTGCTTGTCTAATAGTTTCAACTCTGGAATCACTACAACTAGAATTGTGAAAATTTGTGGATAAAATCGACATTATGCGTTGATCTCCTAAATCATTTTTTTTTTGTAATTTTTTATCAAATTCGAAGAGAGTTATAAAAACTTAAAATTGCCGAAAAAAAAATTGGGCATTTTGAACTGGTCGAATTTTTTCAAGCGCCACACAAAATAAATTTTTTTTTTGTTGAAGTTCGGTCGTTGAGACCAAATAAAATATGAAATTTCATCTGGTTTTTTTTAAAAGATAATTTGTGGAACCGTTCGGTCAAATGAGTGGGATCCAAAATGCGAGTCATATCAACTATAGCGATAAAATTCTCGTCTCATTTTTGAATGAGAAAAATGTACATTAGCTAAGAGACAAATATAGAGGCTAAAGTATTGTGGATTCGAGTTTGATTCCATGCTTTTCAGCTCTCAGCTCGTCAAATCTAAAAAAAAAAAAACATGTGTTTCCCACGACCGAGAATGGGTTCCTTAATCAGTGGAATATTTTGAAACGGCGTTTTCCGACTAGGGAAATATAGTATGCTTAAAGGTAGAATTTCGGCGATAAAACGGCGCTCAAGGCGATTCGTATTTACAGGTAACGCCTCGACCATCGTCGGTCGCCTCTAGATACAAACATTTCTCATTTTAGTACTCCAGAATGTCCAATAAAATCTATTCAGCATTCTGGTTAATAATTATAATAGAAACAAACAATACATATAAACGAAAAGAATTGAATCATCAAAATAAAACATCTGCAAAAAAAAAAAACATAACAGATTTAATAATGAAATAAATAATTGTGAGTAAATTAGCCAACTGAAATAGATTACGGTAAGGCTGATTTAGCAGACAACTTTAATAAACGTGCGAAAGGTACGCTCTAAGCGGCCGACCGAATGTCTGGTCGAGAGGTTTAGAGCATCGGAGTGCTGCCGCAGTGGTCAGTCTTATCGGTCAGTGACGCACCGCCCCCCCACGCTTACATTTGAATTTGTAACAGCGCGCGAAAATCGCCTCTAGTGAGTGACCTCTTCCTTGCATCGTCACGTGAAATGAGCTGCATGTGTTCGTTTAAACCATCTTCTCTCGATAATACTGACCAACGGAAATTGAAAATCGATAATACTGACCAACGGAAATTGAAAATCGATAACACTGACCAACAGAAATTGAAAATCGATAACACTGACCAACGGAAATTGAAAATCGATAATACTGACATACTGACCAACGGAAATTGAAAGTCGATAATACTGATCAATGGGGATTGAAAATATTTATCTAAATTTTCAGAAATTATTCGTTTCAGTCAATAAAAATTTCTTTAAAATTCTTTTGCCTTATTATTTTTATTCTGTAAAATATCATTTGCGAATGATTAACAACGTTTCATATTGCAATATTACAATCAAATTTTTAGTCTAGCTCATACTTAAATGGTAACCATCGTTTTTGATGACCAATAGGAATACCATCCACAGACGCGGTTGAGGAAGGCGGAGGGGAGGGGACAGAATACAGACAAACGCACACATGGACACACACACGTACGTACGCAGAACACTGACAATAATGTCTGTGCAGAAATATACAATGGGCATATCCAGCATACACAGACATTGCAAGAAGAATGAACAGTCTCCATTGAATCATTGCGACCACGAATTTTAATAACCGGCAACGAAGAAAATATCGATGACATTCTGGCCAAACTAACTGATAAAACTTGGCCGTGACCATTAGATCAATGACGACTTGGCCAAACTAACTGATAAAACTTGGCCGTGACCATTAGATCAATGACGACTTGGCCAAACTAACTGATAAAACTTGGCCGTGACCATTAGATCAATGACGACTTGGCCAAACTAACTGATAAAACTTGGCCGTGACCATTAGATCAATGACGACTTGGCCAAACTAACTGATAAAACTTGGCCGTGACCATTAGATCAATGACGACTTGGCCAAACTAACTGATAAAACTTGGCCGTGACCATTAGATCAATGACGACTTGGCCAAACTAACTGATAAAACTTGGCCGTGACCATTAGATCAATGACGACTTGGCCAAACTAACTGATAAAACTTGGCCGTGACCATTAGATCAATGACGACTTGGCCAAACTAACTGATAAAACTTGGCCGTGACCATTAGATCAATGACGACTTGGCCAAACTAACTGATAAAACTTGGCCGTGACCATTAGATCAATGACGACTTGGCCAAACTAACTGATAAAACTTGGCCGTGACCATTAGATCAATGACGACTTGGCCAAACTAACTGATAAAACTTGGCCGTGACCATTAGATCAATGACGACTTGGCCAAACTAACTGATAAAACTTGGCCGTGACCATTAGATCAATGACGACTTGGCCAAACTAACTGATAAAACTTGGCCGTGACCATTAGATCAATGACGACTTGGCCAAACTAACTGATAAAACTTGGCCGTGACCATTAGATCAATGACGACTTGGCCAAACTAACTGATAAAACTTGGCCGTGACCATTAGATCAATGACGACTTGGCCAAACTAACTGATAAAACTTGGCCGTGACCATTAGATCAATGACGACTTGGCCAAACTAACTGATAAAACTTGGCCGTGACCATTAGATCAATGACGACTTGGCCAAACTAACTGATAAAACTTGGCCGTGACCATTAGATCAATGACGACTTGGCCAAACTAACTGATAAAACTTGGCCGTGACCATTAGATCAATGACGACTTGGCCAAACTAACTGATAAAACTTGGCCGTGACCATTAAATCAATGACGACTTGGTCAGACTAAGTGATAAAACGTGGCCCTAACCATCAACCGCAACACAACTGACTGTGGACCACAACGACGCCTAATCTACACCGTATAAATGCAGCGATCAGAATGTTGAGTAACTTGACACTACATAGGGGTGCAAATTTAGGAAGGCTATACAGGGCGTTGGCGTCGGTTTATCTACCATTGGACGATATCGTTATAATTTGAATTTTATTCAATAAAAACTACAAAGGTAATGTGAGATAAAAACTTACCTGCCAACTTGTCAACAACTTTTATATAAAATAAAGCCTTTATTAAAATTGACATATTTAAAATATATCATATATTAGAAGAACAATCACTGTAGGAACCTATATAACGAAATAACACAGTATAATAATGCTCAACATAGGCGCAGAACCCCACCTTGATAATACAAACGAATCGGTAATGCTGAATTTTGCAGAAAAAAAAGCAACACATTTGAAATGAAAAAAAAAAGAAAGAATTTAAAAGATGTTCACCATCTCGAGCGTTTTGTGATTGGAAAAGTATTCTAAAAAATTTTCGAATGATAGGCACTTTGAAAATTTTCTTTGAAAACTTTGAAAAAGATTTGGAAAATTTCCAATTTTTTTCGTTCACTTCCTCTTCGATACATAAATGTCTTTCTATAAAAAATATCGGAAGGTATGATAGATGATTTAGTACAAATATGAAAAACACCTTTCCAGATCAATCAACATTGCGAATTGCAAAAAACATAATGAAACATATGCAATATGGCATTCAAACTTCTAATAGACCGACCATCTGTGTAATGCTTTGTTTTATTTGCGCTAAAATGCGAAACGTTCGATCACATTGCCTATACTTATTTCTAAGCACGTTTAAATGCCTATTGCTTCATTAAAGTTGGTGGATCAATTTGAATTTCATAACTATATGAATTAAATTTTTTAATTCCAACTTCAATGGTTTCAGACAATGAGATAGACAAACAAACAGACTTACGCTCAGAAACAATTTCATCATGCTGTACTCTACGAACATATTTCAAAAAAAAAAGCGCATTTTAAAAAATATTGGAAAAGAATTTGTAGCGTATTCTTCATATCGATGATAGCGACAAGAAAAACAGAGATCACGTAACTTCTTTTGGTTATCCTTCATCGTAATCAAAAAATGCACTCTTAAACTAGAAAACCGACCGGGGTTTAGATGAACTCTATCTCTTTCGAGCTCTTTTTCTTTTAATGAGAACATAAAATAAAGGGCCGAAATCATAAGAGTGGTTCAGTTTAATTTTGCTGCACCCCTTTCCACCCTACCCCCCCCCCCCCCCCCCCCCCCCCCAAAAAAGAGAACTATAATAAAAGAACATATGTGTAACTATAATAAAATTGGACAATTTTCTGACAATAAAAAAAGCATCAATAAAAGAATACCAATAAGTGAATGCATAAACGAGTAAATTAATCGCTCAAAAGGCACATATCATTTCTCATCTGTGCGAATCGAAAGAAAGCAGCTAAATCGTCACTCATTTGAGACCGTAACGCTGAAAATATAACCCATAAAAATAATTTCAATAAAATCTTTGATAAAATTTTAACTGAAGTTAAATTTCATCGAAACTCTAGGACCTCTAGGAGTCTAAAAATTTGACTAAATCTAATCTAAAAATATGAATAAATCTCTAATCTCTAGGAAGGATAACGAGCGAAAACGCAAAGGTATATACTTGTAAAATTAGCACAATATTTGAGAAGAAAGTAAAAAATATTGTTGTCAGAGATAATGCAATTCGTTAAGTTAAACGATCGCATTAATATTTAGAACAATACTACTTAGAGCTATGCTATTACTAATCGAGTGATCAACACTGCAAGTTATTCACCAATAAATCGAATCCTTTGCATATCTCAACTTAAAAGATTTTCAAATGCTCCGAATTTATTTGCTTAATTGGAACAAAAAAAATTCGCTCAGGATATCAGCTTTCAGTAGATCATACTTGTTAAGCTTTATTGCCATAGATTTGCTCAGACCAGAAACAAATTGACCGACAAGCATATACATATATGTACATTTTCTTATTTTGAGATGTTTTGAATAAATAAATAAATAAATAAACAAATGAATAAATAAAAATGAATAAATAAATAAATGAATAAATAAATAAATCGAAAGACATTATAATAAAACTAGCAAAAAATGTTTTAAAAAAAGGAGAGGAGAGAATATTTATGGACGAATAAAGGTGATCTATGAATAAGTGGAAAACGGAATTCAACAGGGAGCCTAATGTAACTCCATAAGCGCATTCATATTCCCATTCATCAGACCCAACTTATGTAAATATCGAAAAATAGTGATAAAGTTCTCAATGATGCTTCTTCCAACGTAATCGATGAAATTTACAAATTATCAATTAAGAAAAAAAATTTATTTTTCGCAATCACCTATCTAATCGTTTGTGGAAAGAACTGATTTGCAAATTTTATGACATTTTTACAAGCTAATAATTCAAATTAGAAACGATAAATAGAACTGAAAGTAAAAATAAAATACCTGTATAAGGATACCAATAAGAATACCGATGAGAACGATCGGTGCAGTTGATAGAAATCTTCTCACCATTTTTGGTATACCTTTACGACTGCTCATTAATGAATTCATTTCAGTGAATTTCTTATCGGTGAGTGGCGGATATCGAACTCTATAAACATATTCAGCTAATCTCCACTACGACAATAACCTTCAACTAACCTTTATGAGCAATATATAACAAAACCAAATGCCCCATAGATATCTATATTCAAAAACTTTTTCATTCTTTTACAATATTTCCCATAAATATTATATAACAAAATTTAAAACTGAATATAACAATAAACTTCAAACTTCGTTAATTGGGCGAGAAACCATTCTAAGTCTAAGGGAAAAAGAATAGGAATATAGAAAATAGTGTGAATTTCATGCAAACGGCAACAGTAACAAACTGAGGTCACAATTGGAGTCACATCTGCAAATGTAACTCCAATTTTCTACTTTCCATAAATTGAAATTTTTTCCACCATGGAAAATTTCCGTTTTGAAAATACGAAAATTCAGAAATTTTCTCTTCACATTTGACTTGTTTATGATTTATCCTCTTAGAAGCTCATATCGTTTCCTAGTTTCTAAAATCTTTTCCTATCGGTGTGATTTAATTATTCTGACGGGTTAATTCAAAAGTATAAACAACAACAACAAAAAAGCTCCTACTTAGAGTGTTAAAGAATTTTGCGTTGAGTATATGGGCAATAATCGATTGTGAATGAGGAAAATTAAAAAAATCAAATAGGATCACCTCAACATAGAAATTATCATTCAATGAAATATGCATATTTCATTAACAATTATTGTTGAAATCTAAGAGGAAAAAAAAATTTCTCGTTAATTTATTCTATTTTCTTTCCTCTTAGAAAAATTAATAGCAATAAATAAGTATAACTTACGCAGTAAGGCTTTCACCAAAGAATCCTCTCTTAAGTATAGCTTTTTCGTGTGAAAATGTATCAAATCCAAATTTTCCATGATATCGTCCCATACCACTTTGACCAACACCACCAAACGGCAATGTGTCCACTGTAAAAATTTTCTCTAAATGAACGAAAAAGGGGGAGAATATCGTATTCTGCTATTTATAAGCCCAGTTACCTATAAAACATTATAATCCCTCCCATCAGCATTGATACTTCGATATGGGATAGCCGTTGCATATTCGTATAGCCATAGAGCATTTCACTAGCTTCGGAAGGAACTTTTCGTATGGAGCTAGATAGTGGAAAGTTTGCGTAGTTGTAATTTCAGTAAAACGATGCCTCGAAGTCCCCTCGAATTCAGTAAAACAGAATCACCCCCCCCCCCCCCCCCCCCCCCCCCGCTCCTAACAAGAGGAAAGCAAAGATTTTGCAGAATCTACACCTCATTGACAGTTCTTTTCGAGATGCATTGTCTCCCCCTCAGCCTCTCTTCATTAATCCAGGAATGGAAACTACCTTTAAAATTCGTGAAAAAACATTAGCCACCCCCCCCCCCCTCACCTTTCTAGCAAATACCTACCGTTGAAAAGTTTCTGAATGTCATAATTCCAGAGGCTTATCAACTGGAAGGAACCGTATAGGACTATTGAAGTAAACATTGAGGAAACGCTCATTAGCAGATATAATGAAATGGATAAGCAGAAAATTAAAGCAAATAAATTCTAAGTGAATTGATTTCTTCATTTGAAACTTCTTCAATTGATCTTTGGGTTTGTTTAATAAATAAAAATAATAGAATGGCATTTAGATTTGATCATGAAGATATTAAGGAAATATAAAAAAGATAAAAAGACGTGATGTCTTATATAAAAACAAAATAATAAAAGAAATGAGGCAGATGATAGTGTATACCTGTGACATGCATGACAACATCATTGATTGTGACACCACCACTCGACGTCTCCACATAGAAACGACGTATTTTATGTTCATCACAAGTGAATAGATAAGCTGCTAATGGCTTCTCACCTGATCGAATAAATTCAACCGCTTCATCGAATCCATTTACTGTTATTATTGGCAGAATAGGACCAAATATCTTAATGGAATATTACAGCTTAATGGCAATATTATAACTGAATAAAGCAGTGACTCATTAGGGAGCTATGAATCTAAATTATTTCAACTTCCATTTTTTACTAGAGATGAACTCTTAGTTATCTGAAGGAAAATAAATCAACCTTTCAAAGTGACCGACAAAATTTTCTGAACTCACCGACAAATTTGAAAAATTAAACAAAAGGTCGGAAAAATAGCGAATTTTTTTCTTCAACTGTGATATTATAGTTGATATGGCGGAATGACAAAAATATTTCGAAATGACTGATTCAACCGTGAACAATTTTCACATTACATACGATTTATTGGTGAATTCCGAACGTGAAGTTTCTGAATTTAGCGAATTGACCAACTGAATCCTCTCCCCTATCCCTCTCCCCCCACCTTTCCAACTCATTTAATTCTATTGGAAAAGTTCTCACCAATAAAGAAAGCAAACAATGATTAACAAATCCTAAAAATTCAAAAATACATCCACTAAGAGCTCCATGAACTTCCCAGAAATATAATAGATTCATAAGCAAAGTGAACGTTTCGAGGAATAAACTCGTCCATGTTTTCATAAAAATTCACTGCAATATTTTCGTCGAATCTATCAACTACATATGTCGATATCATTTTACACCATCTTGTATTAAATATTCGATGGTTTTTGTATATCATCAACACAGAGTCTTCTTCGAGAGTTAATTTAACAAAAAGAATATCTAATATAAATAACGTGAAATAAAATATTAATGCTGGTAATATACAGCATTTTTAAAATACATTTACATTTCTCGATGAGCACACAAAGTAGATAATATTGCTGAAAAATAATGAAGAATTATACCTCGTCTTCCATAGTAGCATCCTCTTTAGTTGCGTCTAATATAATGGGTGGTATGAAGAGATCATCACGATCTAATTCACCGCCTTTGTAGAGAATCGTCGCTGCTGATTTCTCCAATAGTGTCGACAGACGGCTGAACAAAAGTTCCTTTTAAAATCAGAACTGACTTCAAAGAAAAACCAATGCTCACCTAATTTTAGGATAATATTTACAGTATTATTTATGGTATAATATTTATTTACAGTACCAATAACATTTAAATCGCGGTATTGTGTCATACAGGAAAGACATCATCGACTCGCTAAAGAAAGTATTCGTTAATCTTAATATGCAACTACATAGTAAAAAAAAAACATCTGCTGGCAAGCTTCTAGAGGGAAGCATTTTTCGCCTTCCTAAAAAACAATCCTTCTAAGCCATGTATTATCGCCGATAATGAAATTTCTTACCACAATGATTATTTACCCGGTTTCGAAAGAGAAAGAGGGGAGGGGGGGGGGGGGGGGGGCTATCGAATCCCATACGATATATTTTCAACTTTTTTTTAATCAGATGGGTTGAAATTTGGTTCTTGTTGTGGAAAATTCATTGTGCCAATTACCACTATAAGTAAATACTCTTCTATATGCTTATAAATTGTATCACAATATTGTCGTATTTCCGAATAAAAAAATGAATGTTCTTGAACGTATGTATAATTGCTCTCATCGAACCTCATAATTTCATTATAAAAAAAATACTCGAAATTCAACCACTAAATATCGGTTTTTTAAAAGCAAATAGAGAATCCTTCCACTTAAATAGATCTGCCATCATACCCCATATTGTGAACTCTTACCATAAAAACCTTAAATATTTCCTATAAAATCAGGTTTACTTATAATTTAAATAAAATTATTAGAATACTCACCTCACATAAAGTTCAAAAAAAATGGTATAAATAAAATAAACAACAAACTCGAAATGTTTTTTATTAATTAAACGACTATAGTCGATACTCGTCTGAATATTTGCACCATAAAACTCATCGAGTGCATCCTGAAGAGCGTTGACAAGTGGTCGTTTGAGGGCATTCGTTGTAAGCATATAATCTGGCGCAAGACATGTTTGTCCACAATTCACCCATTTACCCCAAGCTATTCGTTTCGCAGTTATCTTGATATCAACATCGCTATCCACAACAACGGGACTGTAAAGTGGCATCTCATCACATTACAATAAATGAATAAATAAAAAATAAATAAATTGAAATGAATTAAATTAAATAAGTAAATAAATAAGTAAATCAGTGAATAAATAAATAAATAAATAAATAAATAAAATAGTGTGTTCAATAATTATCAAAAGTTATCAATTGCATAAGCTAAAACCTATTAATAATAAAATCGTAGTTACTAACAAGAATTACTAAAATTGTCAGCAAAAGGTTTACAACTTTACATGAACCATATATGAGGATCTATTAAAATGTACTTTATGTGGATCAATAATCTTACATAGTTACCAAGGAATTACCATATTTGATGCGAATATCGGTAAAACGGCAAATTAAGGAGTACTAATGAGTATCTAAATTAAACCTTTTTTATAAATCGTTCGAGTGAAACGATTCAATAATAATCTCTAGGGGCAAATAATCCCACCTTGAAATGATCTAAACGCACCACAATCAAAATAGTAAAATACCTTACTGTCAAGAAACATAAATTGAATTAAACCAGAAATAGTTTATAAAAATAGAAATTTGACCCAATTACCCAATTGCAAGAAATTTCCCTCAATAAGATATTATGAAATAAGAATAATATTTCATATCAACAATTCTTTACTTAAATGATTCTAAATGGCAATAAAAATTTTAATAATCTTTATCGCTGCGTTACCTTCGCAAAATTTCATTTCTTTCTGCGAAATTTTTGCAGTGTTTTCCCGGAAAAAAAGTATTTTCCCGAGCTTTTTAGAAGTTCAAATAAATTTACCCGAATAATTTCCCGCATATTGCAAGTAAAATAAAGACTTATTGCTGACCATTTCCCACCAAGTTCAAGCGTAACGGGAGTGAGATGTGCCGCCGCTGCTTTCATAACAATTTTTCCAACCGCTGGGCAACCTGTATATAAAATATGATCGAAGCGTTCCTTTAGTAATTCGGTTGTCTCATCCACACCACCATTTACAACCGTTATATAGCGCTGCAAAAAAAAAAAGATTTTATAATTTATTTAAAAATCCCTATTTAGGAAAAAAAAGATCTTCAAGCAAAAAAAAAAAAAAAAAAAAAAAAAGATAAAATAAAAATAAAAATTCCCAATATTATTTCTTTTCAACTCTCTAAAATAGTCACATTTCTCAAAAATTTTTAATGTACTAATTTCCAGCTAAATATTTATTAATTTCTTTTAAACGTTACCAATAAAATTTGAAAAAACCAGATGAAATCGACAATTGCAACAAGAACGATTGCATGCAAACATTTATAAACGATTAAACTGCCTAAAGAACTGATCACATTTTACAATCGGTTGCATCACATTTCAAAACATCGAATCATGGCTGAGGAATGAATTAGCTCAGTTTTCTCCAAATGCAAAAAAAAAAAGTTTCTGCTCAAATCATGGGTGTTCATAGTAGATTTTTCCTTAATAAAAAAGACATATGGATTTTCGTTATTCAAAGATATTTCATTGGAATCTGTTCGTTTCGATATCTATCTTATGTAGAAGCCAATATCATATAGGTAGCGTGAATTTAAATCGATCCCAATGAATTAGTTTCATTTTTTGTGCACTAATTGCAAGAATGTGATGTTTCCAACTAACAACTAGATAAAAATATAATCGAAGAAATTATGGCCAAAGAATTTTTGTTTGAGAGATTCCCATGATCGGTCGGTTTGATTTAAAAAATGCGTAAATCATTAAATACATTTTATTATTTATTGCTGGTCTGCTGAACCGGTCGGTCTGATGAGCGGATTTGTAAAAGCGCTAATCACAATAACTTTCAATGCCACGACTTCAATTTAATTCGATTGGCATGAAGTGTTATATCATGGTTACGAGATATAGCCACATTTCAGGTGTTGTTTATATTTAAATTATTCGTCACAACGCTTTTCCAGTTGATTTAATTCTCGAACCACTTCCTCGATCGCTCTATAAAAAAATTCAATTTTTTAATGAAGAAGAAAAAATTAAAACCAACCGGATCGAAGTATTTCGAGAAAACTTTATGAAGCGCTTCTGCCGTATGCACCGAAATTTCCGATGGTTTTATTACTACTGTATTTCCTGAAAAAAAAAATCCTCATTTATAATGCAATATCGTTTTTTTCCAAAAAATATTTCCCAGAAAATTGACTTGAAGTTGGTAACCATTAAAAAACTGCTGATTGAGCTAGAATAGTGCACTCGAAAAAATAAATAAATAAAAAAATAAAAAATTTGGGACCTTTTTTCAAATATATGCAAGTAAGAAAATACTCTTATAGACTAATAACTTAGGTCGGCAAATTAGTAAATCTCTTAGTGACTAGTTCAGATTGCATAAGCAACTCATACCTGGACTAATATATATTCAACATGACGAGAAGGGTATTCAAAAATTCAAGTTTTTAGGCTTTATATTTATTTTCTTTATTTTTTAGATGAAATATTTTTTTAGAGGAAATCCCAATTCTAACTGCAACTCTAGCTTTTATATGTTTTTGCAAATCTCCTCTGCATAATTCCGCCTGGTTGGTTGGTTAAGTGTAACCACGATATGAAAGCGTAAATCATTAGATCCTTTAATTCTATTCGTTTAAAAAAATAAGAAATAAATGAATAAAACCATTTTCATAGTAGCAATTATTAAAATTAATTTGCATAATAATAATAAAACAAACCGGCTGCAATAGCAGCGATAAGTGGCTGTATAACCAAATATATTGGATAATTCCATGGTGATATAATCAATACAACACCAAGTGGATCTTTTGCAATTATTGGCGTATCTAATATTGTCAAAAATGTCTTCTCAACCTAAAAATATCGGCAAAAAATTTTCAACATTTCTCGAAAAAAACCTTTTTATAGAAAAAAGATGAAAAAAAAATGCGGTTAAGTCGTTGATTTATGCAAATAATAATGATAATAAATGAACAATTATTATTTAGATGCAATTTGCATATCCAATCGTGCGATACTATTCAACGAGAATATTCTAAATTCGATACGCTTAAATGATACAATGAAAATTTTATTAATTTCTTTCTCTTTCTCTCTATTTTCTATCTATAGAACTCGATATACACATTGTTATTATACACAGTACATATGTAGATTGCACAATTAAGAATAAACAAAGGTTTATAATTAAATTTTAGCATTTTTTCGTCTATTTAAAGAAATTATGTGGCTAAAAATCTTCAAAATTGAGGGAATTATTTAATTAAGCAGAAGACGGACATTAAATGAAGAACATGCTACTCAAAATTCACATCTTGCAACGCTGAACACTTTTAGCGGATACCGCTAGCGGTAACCAGGAAAAGAGAGGTAGGGGAGGGGGGGGGGGGGGGGGGGGGGGGGGGGGGGGNGTGGCAGGAGGTGGGGAGAGGAGTGACGAAGATGAGATAGTAACAGAACAAACATTTAAGAAAAAATTCCTGAAATACCTTCTGTGGAGCTGCCCATTCGTCAATATTGTCGAGCATATAGTTCAACTCACATAGTGGTCCACTAAACTCCAACCCGTAGGTCGCTTTCGGTGCCTTCAAATTTAAACTTTTGCCTTTCAAAAAAAAAAAGTTATTTGTCAATAAACAGATGTCGTATACTTGTCGGAGTTGGTAAAAAAATTACCGCGATGTTTTAACGCTTATAAAAATAACCGACGCAGGTTAACCTGTTGGTATATACCTCAAAAAAATAAATAAATAAATAAAAATAAAAAATTACGTAGGCGTTAACCTATCCGGATCACATAATTCAACATTATTTGAGTCGAAAACGATAAAAATTAAATTTCTCTAACGATGCGAACATTTATATAAATTTATTTTTGCAAAATAAAAATATCGTTTCAGTGAACATTTAAAATTGGAAAAGTTCCAAAGAATTTCCAATCTCGTCAAAAAAAATTTTACTTCTAGAAAGATTATTGGAAACAGAAATTTACAACAATCGTATTTGATGAAATCATTACATATAACGATTAAAAAAATTTAATTCAATAAAAAGAATAAAAAATAAAATCGTCGATATAAATAAATAGGTTATACCCGTTTGAGATCATCATAAACAGCCTCTTCAAATATTTCATGTTCTTTTTCGATCAATTGCTTTAGAATACGTAGATTCTTTTTGCGATGTTCAATAGTTGTTGTTTCACCTTTTTTGAAATATTCACGTTGCTTTTCCACTAACTGAAAATTAAAAATTATTAAAGTATATGATAAAAAGTTTACAAAATTTAAGCAGATCCCAATTAAACCTATGAATATGAAAAACAGCGACGCCGACTTTACTTTTTATCGATGCTAAAAACTGAAGACATAGCTACTTCTGCATTATGTGTATCACTTAAAGGCCCATCTGCAAGCAACTCGATCGGGAAAGAATATACAAATTAGAGAAAATTTTTCGGGAGCTATATTTTTCTAAAACTCGGCGGGTTTTAGTTCAAAGAAAGGAGGAAGGTATGTGAGAAGAAAGCTGAATATATGGACAGAGCATATGATTCGTACTAATGCATTAATGCAAAAAAATAATAAATAAATAAATAAATAAAAATAAAAACAAAAACAAAAGCAAAAACAACAAAACAAGAAAACCCATTAATGAAGAGAAAGAACCTGATGATATGCCATCGATATTTTATTGTGCACTTTTGAATTGTGAACTCCACATACACAAACAATTCCGCGTATTTATATATTGGATAGAGATTTGGGAAGAGGTGAAGTCGTACAATGAATTCTCTGTTCTTGTATTATTTATGCGATGGACCAACAAGAAGGACGACCAACAAATCGCTGAAATTCGAATTTGCTTTAC